>JAFMSR010000013.1:27019330-27044330 GCA_022818135.1 Saxidomus purpurata
TGGGTGCGACGTTAAATCCGAATTAATTCGCACAATACAATCAACCTTATGGGCATATCCCATAACTTTTGAATGACATTTAAAGTTGTTCAAACCATAAATTTTCAGTTCAGTTTTGTCAAAATCCATTTCTCAGTTACGATTCACAGCTTAATACTTCATACGGTACTGTAGTTGAACATAGTCACTGAATGGCATAATGTAAGCACATGGGTTCCTATCTCAGAAGTAAAGTTTACACAAATGTTGAAAAGTCAAATCGTATTTAAAACATGTAGATCTATGCGATTTCCCACGTACGAACCGACTTCGGCATAATGCGGACAATTTCGTACCATTTTCGAACCACGCATTTACATAAAGTACAACAATTACAATGTGTTTAAAGCACAAAAATGTGTTGTCATATTTCAAAAGACATCTAAAAGTGCCTGTGTAAAGTTAATTTGCTGATAAGTTTCGGTTTTATACCTAAACGCATAAAGGCGTATTTTAGACTAATGTTTCGGCCTATCTTTTAGACACGAAATGACAACTAGTCAGGCCGAGCACTTTTGATGATAGAGGTGTTGCCAAGTTACAAAAGAATCGTTGTTTTTATGTCGAAATCAGAGTTTTGTAATTTAACATTCAAGAGTACCTAGTGGTTCCATAATGTATTACGATGTTCCGATAGTTTATGATCACAAACACAATTCCGGATATAAGACACATTATTCGGCCTGACTAGTTGTCTTTTAGTGTCTCCGGTCTGACTTGAAAACTGTTCTGAGATTCTAAGTCCATAAAGGGCCTTAATTTTTAAAACAAATCCCTGACAGAGTCACCTTCTTTTGCCTACAGATGGGGGTAATGATGGTAAACAAGCATTCAAAGTTTAAAGGCAATATCTCAAAGAGTTAAGGCAATAAGTGGATTTTACCCATATTCAATGTATTTTCTAAGTAAAAAAGGGGCATAATTCTGTCAAAAACCTTGACAGAGTTATGTCCTCTTGTTCGTTGGTGTAGGTCATGATGGTAAACAAGCATGGTTAGTTTCAAAGCAGTAACTCTAATGGTTTTGAAATAAAGTGAGGTGGTATGAAAAACTTAACCAAGCTCAATACACTTTCTAAGTCAAACTAGAGCTATCACTAAATGTGATTAATACCCCCAAAAGACTGCTTTATAAACTGAAGAAGTTCATAGTAACATAATACCTTGCAAACAAACTAAAAAGAGATATTGTTCTTAGCAGTTCCTCTCATTGTGCTTGACCATTGTATGAAGTTGTATTAAATTCCAACTTGCAGTTTTCGAAAAATGCTCCAGACAAGGAAAAGTAACAAGAGCTGTCCATAAGACAGCAAGCTCGACTATTGTGGGTGTTTGATAATAAAACAAAACTTTTATCAGTGTAATAGCAAAACAAAATTCTGCTAACTATTAAGTATAAACTAGGAAAGTTGAATCATTAAAAAAGTCAAAATCTATAACTATAGATTTAATTTTTGGTAAATTAATTGTTTGATACAAAATTTACCCCTGAACACTATTGCTAAGTTTGATATAACTACCATAAGTGGTAACTGAGATATTAAATTCAAACAAGAGTTATCTGTCTTGACTGTGTGACACCTCTTAAGACATTAAAAAAGTTTCAAGTCAATATCATAAGTGGTTACTGAGATATGTGCATGATAGTACAGAATTTTCAAAGTCAAACAAGGGCCATAATTTGTACTAAATTTATACAAGAGTTATCTGACTTGATTGTATGATACCCCTAAAAACATGAACAAAGTTTCAAGTCAATATCATAAGTGGTTACTGAGATATGTGCATGATAGTACCTAGCAGGCAAAACTTTAACCAAATTTTCAAAGTCAAACAAGGGCCATAATTTGTACTAAATTTATACAAGTTATCTGCCTTGATTGTATGACACCCCTAAAGACATGAACAAAGTTTCAAGTCAATATCATAAGTGGTTACTGAGATATGTGCATGATAGTACCTAGCAGGCAAAACTTTAACCAAATTTTCAAAGTCAAACAAGGGCCATAATTTGTACTAAATTTATACAAGAATTATCTGCCTTGATTGTATGACACCCTAAAGACATGAACAAAGTTTCAAGTCAATATCATAAGTGGTTACTGAGATATGTGCATGATAGTACTTAGCAGGCAAAACTTTAACCAAAGAAGCAACGCCAACGCCGACGCACAAGTGACTATAATAGCTCTCCATATTCTCCGAATAGTCGAGCTAACAAAGGGCAATAACCCTGTAATTAGTCAAGATGGAGTTATGGTTCCTGTGCACTGCACTTCCTTTCATTGTGCTTGACCATTGTATGAAGTTGTATTGAATTCCAACCAGTAGTTTTCAAGTTATGCTCAGGACAAGGAAAAGTAACAAAGGACAATAACTCTGTAAATACTCAAGATAGAGTTATAGTTCTTGTACACTGCACTTCCTCTGAGTGTGCTTGATCATTGTATTTAATTGTACTGAATTCCAACTAGTAGTTTTCAAGTTATGCTCCAGACAAGGAAAAGTAACAAAGGGCAATAACTCTGTAATTAGTCAAGATGGAGTTATGGTTCTTGTGCACTGCACTTCCTCTGAGTGTGCTTAACCATTGTATGAAGTTGTATTGAATTCCAACTAGTAGATTTCAAGTTATGCTCCGGACAAGGAAAACTAACAAAGGGCAATAACTCAGTAAATACTCCAGAAAGAGTTATAGTCCTTGTACACTGCACTTCCTCTGAGTGTGCTTTATCATTGTATGAAATTGTATTGAATTCCAACAAGTAGTTTTCAAGTTATGCTCCAGACAAGGAAAACTAACAAAGGGCAATAACTCTGTAATTAGTCAAGATGGAGTTATGGTTCTTGTGCACTGCACTTCCTCTCAATGTGCTAAACCATTGTATGAAGTTGTATTGAATTCCAACCAGTAGTTTTCAAGTTATGCTCTGGACAAGGAAAAGTAACAAAGGAAAATAACTCTGTAATTAGTCAAGATGGAGTTATAGTTCTTGTGCACTGCACTTCCTCTCAATGTGCTTGACCATTGTATAAAGTTGTATTGAAGTTCAACTAGTAGTTTTCAAGTTATGCTCCGGACAAGGAAAATGCAACAGACCGCCCGACCGACCACCCGCCCACGCACCCGCCCGACCACCGGGTGACTCCTATATACCCCCTAAACTTCGTTTTGGGGGTATAAAAAGGGCCATAATTATGTCAAAAACCTTGACAGAGTTATTTACTCTTGTCTGTAGATGAAGGTTATGATGGTAAACAAGTATGGTAAGTTTCAAAGCCATACCTCTAATAGTTTTGAAATAAAGTCGGGTGGTACGAAAAACTTAACCAAGGTGTGACACCAACGCCGGGGTGAGTAGGATAGCTCCCCTTTTCTTCAAAAAGTCGAGCTAAAAAACAGTTTAAAACTTATTGTAACTGGCCAAATATTCTGAAATTTGAACAGCTTCTGTCATCCAAATCTAAAAGTCTTATTTTCAGTTTGTCAAAATACATATACTTCGCTATGAAATTGAGAATTTCATAGAGTTATACACACTTTCACAGATAGACTATACCGTACATTAGTGAAATGCACAAATAATGTAACATGTCAGTTTTTTTTATTATGAAATACTCTGTTGCGATATATGCATTGGTTGCAAATTCTTGTCATCTCTTTAGAATACACATGGCTCGATTAAAGGGAGGCTAACTACCGAAAAACCCAAGCTTACCAATAACTGGATTATCTCCCATCAAATAGACAATAAGTGTACCGGTAGACGTACCTCTCTGTCGCATACAAACTTAAATGTTAAAAAGCCTTGGTACCAAAGAGACGACAAGCTTTCGTTATATTTTAATGAATATAACAACTAAACACACTTTATACTTTAAACTGCTCTTTTGCAAAACTTGTCTTACTATATATCTATACCACTTTATTTGTTATTATGACTCCTCCATGAAAGCCGAAAGTTGCAATATGACCTTAACTGTTGGATGCGACGTTAAATCCAAATTAATTGGCACAATACAATCAACCTTATGGGCATATCCCATAACTTTAACATTATATATTCTTTCAATATATATCATATCTGGTGAACTATTTCATGTCTTCTTTCCGCGATATGCCTTTTTCATAGGGTATAGCCAAAATATAAAAAAAAGAATCCTTTCAAATCGCTGTTGCCATAGTAATGGTCTTTGAGGATTTTGAAGCAAGTAGTATGTTTCTGTTAGCTGAGGAAAATATAGTGGCTATTAGGTTTTATCATTGGTTTTGCATTTAAAGAGGGTGACAAAAATGTAAATTTTATGGGTTTTTTTATCAATTATTGTCGAATAATGTAAACAAATGTCCGAAGGTACATTTTCACGCGTCGACGGTCATTAATCATCATTAATTTTGAGATCTTATTGTAGATTTGCTTGCATATACGGGCAAATAATAGTATGATCATTATTCAAAATTTGCTGAAAAATATGTAACAGATGTCTTACAGGAGACAAAGACAATATCCTACAAATATCGGCATGTCACATCCAAACAGGGACTTGTTTCTCTAGATATGCGATCCCTACCAACGGTTACATAAACTACCATATCACAAAGCTAACAGGACTTGAGAACCTTGTACCAGGATATGCAAGCTGTCGATGCATGTGAGATTAGTGTGGTGCTGAAAGATTTCAACCAATGGATAGCCAATTAATATCGACACAAAAGATCCAATTTTAGTGGCCCACAATTCTTCATTTGATGGGCATATGCTTAATAATGCATATCAGAGACATTCTATCACATGTAGCAATATTAAAAGATATGCCGACACATTGCCATACTTCAAAACAAACTAGAGCTATCACTAAATGTGATTAATACCCCCAAAAGACTGCTTTATAAACTGAGGAAGTTCGTAGTAACAGAATACCTTGCAAACAAACTAAAGAGAGATATTGTTCTTGGCAATAACTCTGTAATTTGTCAAGATAAAAGTCATGGTTCTTGTACACTGCACTTTCTCTCAATGTACTTCACCATTGTATGAAGTCGTATTAAATTCCAACCAATAGTTTTCGAATTATGCTCCGAACAAGTAAAAGTAACAAAGGGCAATAACTCTGTAATGAGTAAAGATAGAGTTACTGTTCTTTTGCACTGCACTTCCTCTCATTGTGCTTGACTATTGTATGAAGTTGTATTGAATTCCAACCAGTAGTTTTCGAATAATGCTCCGGACAAGGAAAAGGAACAAAGGGCAATAACTCTGTAATTAGTCAAGATGGAGTTATGGTTCTTGTGCACTGCACTTCCTCTCATTGTGCTTGACCATTGTATGAAGTTGTATTGAATTCCAACCAGTAGTTTACAAATTATGCTCTGGACAAGGAAAAGTAACAAAGGGCAATAACTCTGTAATGAGTAAAGATAGACTTACTGTTCTTTTGCACTGCACTTCCTCTCATTGTGCTTGACCATTGTATGAAGTTGTATTGAATTCAAACCAGTAGTTTTCGAATAATCCTCCGGACAAGGAACAGGAACAAAGGGCAATAACTCTGTAATTAGTCAAGATGGAGTTATGGTTCTTGTGCACTGCACTTCCTCTCATTGTGCTTGACCATTGTATGATGTTGTATTGAATTCCAACTAGTAGTTTACGAATTATGCTCTGGACAAGAAAAAGTAACAAAGGGCAATAACTCTGTAATGACTCAAGATAGAGTTATGTTTCTTGTATACTGCAATTCCTCTCATTGTGCTTGATCATTGTATGAAATTGTATTGAATTCCAACTAGTAGTTTTCAAGTTATGCTCCGGACAAGGAAAAGTAACAAAGGGCAATAACTCAGTAAATACTTAAGATAGAGTTATGTTTCTTGTACACTGCACTTCCTCTCATTGTGCTTGATCATTGTATGAAATTGTATTGAATTCCAACTAGTAGTTTTCAAGATATGCTCCAGACAAGGAAAAGTAACAAAGGGCAATAACTCAGTAAATACTCAAGATGGAGTTATGGTTCTTGTGCACTGCACTTCCTCTGAATGTGCTTGACCATTGTATGAGGTTGTATTGAATTCCGCCCAGTAGTTTTTAAGTTATGCTCCGGACAAGGAAAAGTAACAAAGGGCAATAACTCTGTAATAAGTCAAGATGGAGTTATGGTTCTTGTGCACTGCACTTCCTCTCAATGTGCTTGACCATTGTATGAGGTTGTATTGAATTCCAACCAGTAGTTTTTAACTTATGCTCCGGACAAGGAAAAGTAACAAGGGCAATAACTATGTAATTAGTCAAGATGGAGTTATGGTTCTTGTGCACTTGTGTTTGACCATTGTATGAAGTAATATTGAATTCCAACTAGTAGTTTTTAAGTTATGCTCCGGACAAGGAAAATGCAACAGACCGCCCGACCGACCGACCGACCGACCAACCAACCAGCGGGTGACTCCTATATACCCCCCTAAACTTCGTTTTGGGGGTATAAATATCCAGACCGTAAAGGCCGAGGTGCCTACACATTATCTTCGCTGTCCCGTGAGTACCTCCCCGGGAAAGAATTTGATTTTCATAATGCTGACGAAGACGTGAAGTGTCTAACAGAGTTGCTCATTTGTAGTCACATCAATGAAACCGACCTAAAATGTCATTTAACATCCGTTGAGGAATTAACTTACAAACGGCTTTTAAGAGTATTTCAATTATTGTCAGCGAAAGGTAAGCTGAAAGCGGCCTCAGACTGAATCATTTACAAATAGTGGCAAGAAGATCCGGAGTCGATGGTGTGAAAGCTTTGCTTAAATCTCGGTGTGGACAATGTAGGTTTAATGTTGAAGACATAATGTCCCAGTTGTGATTCTATCATACTGCTATAACCCGATACGAACAAATAAATATCAGAGTATAGTCTAATTTGTATCACTTTATTTTTATTCCAGTTAATGACAGTTTTATACAAGAGGGCCAAGATGGCCCTATACCGCTCACCTTGGTACAAGTCCACTTGCCTGGTGGAAGATCACTAGATAATGTTATATACCAAATAAGTTTTCCTATTATACGCCTTTGTAAAACAAATGATCCCCCCCCAGGCAAGGTCAATTTTGACCCCAGGGGCATAATTTGAACAAACTTTGAAGAGGTCTACTAGGCAATGCTACATGCTAAATATCTATGCTCTAGGCCTTGTGGTTTCAGAGAAAAAGATTTTTAAAGTTTTCCCTATATAAGCCTATGTAAAACTAAGTGACCCCCCGGTGCGGGGTCAATTTTGACCCGGGGGTCATAATTTGAACAAACTTGGTGGAGGTCCACTAGCCAAGGCCACATGCCAAATATCTAAGCTCTAGGCCTTGTGGTTTCAAAGAAGATGATTTTTAAAGTTTTTACTATATAAGTCTATGTCAAACTAAGTGACCCCCCGTGCGGGGTCAATTTTGATCCGAGGGTAATAATTTAAACAGTCTTGGTAGAGGTCCACTAGCCAATGCTACATGCCAAATATCTAAGCTCTAGGCCTTGTGGTTTCAGAGAAGATTTTTAAAGTTTATCCTGCATAAGCCTACTAAGTGACCCCCCATGCAGGGTCAATTTTGATCCAGGGCTCATAATTTGAACAATCTTGGTAGAGGTCCACTAGCCAATGCTACATGCCAAATATCTAAGCTCTAGGCCTTGTGGTTTCAGAGAAGAAGATTTTTAAAGTTTTTCCTATATATTCCTATGCAAAACTAAGTGCCCACCCCCGCAGGGTCAATTTTGACCCGGGGGTCATAATTTGAACAATCTTGGTAGAGGTCAACTTGAAACCAACAAGAGCTGTCCCTCACAAGTGACGAATGCCCTGAAAGATGTGCCTCACAGTCTGTGTCCTCTCCATGTGCTCAATAAATGTGCTATGTAATATTAAAATCATTCCATGCATGACAGAGTAATCATGCAAACAGTATTCCATTACTTTAAACACTAAGTGTGACCTTGACCTTTGAGGTAGGGACTTGGGTCTTGCACGCGACACATCCGCTTGATGTGCTAGACATTTGTGCCAAGTTATTTTAAAATCTTTCAAAGCATAATAAAGTTATAGTCCGGACACAAATGTATGCATATATACAGGATTCCATTACCTATAAACTCTAAGTGTGACCTTGACCTTTGTGGTATGGATGTGGGTCTTGCACGCGACACATCGTCTTGATGTGCTTGACATTTGTACCAAATTATTTTAAAATCCTTCAAGGCATGACAAAGTTACAGTCCGGACACGAATGTGTGCATATATGCATATATACAGGATTCCATTAACTTCAAACTCTAAGCGTGACCTTGACCTTTGAGCTAGGGATGTGGGTCTTGCACGCGACACGTCGTCTTGATGTGCTAGACATTTGTGCAAAGTTATTTTAAAATCCTTCGATGCATGACAAAGTTACAGTCCGGACACGAATGTGTGCATATATGCATATATAGAGGAATCCATTACCTTCAAACTCTAAGTGTGACATTGACCTTTGAGCTAGGGACCTGGGTCTTGCACGCGACACGTCGTCTTGATGTGCTAGACATGTGTGCCAAGTTATTTTAAAATCCTTCAATGCATGACAAAGTTACAGTCCGGACACGAATGTGTGCATATAGAGGATTCCATAACCTTCATACTCCAAGTGTGACCTTCACCTTTGAGGTAGGGATGTGGGTCTTGCACGCGACACGTTGTCTTGATGTGCTAGACATGTGTGCCAAGTTATTTTAAAATCATTCAATGCATGACAGAGTTACAGTCCGGACACGAATTTGTAAGTGGGGAAGCACAGACGGACGGTGCGATTTTAATATGCCACCCTTAGGGGGCATAAAAAAGCATGGGCTGCTCACTGAAATGATAAATGCCCGTTGTAATGTAGCGCGTTATCACCGAAAAATACGCTAGTCCTTATATAAATTAAATAAAGTTTAAAATTGTGAAATTTCGCTGATTTTGTATTGAGATTAGACTTTTTAGAAGACTCACCAAGGCGATTTTATGGCATTTTGGTGCTCTAAGTTGCGACGTTTGTGACGTCATCACTTATAACTTACTGTTGCTAAGACAACACAAAAATAAACAAGAATCATAGTACTATACTTGGACCAAGTTTCAACAAAATCGGAAGGATTACCAAATTTGAAGTCTAAGGTATCGACCTACCTTAAGTGTTATAAATATGTAGGTTGAAATGATAGGTAAATACAGTTAAGGAAACTATCAATTTAAATTTTATTCAGGTTAAGTGTCATGAAAATGATTGATGAACTATGATTTAGGAAGATTGCATGATTGTGTAAAGCGATCAAATTTTTATCACCAGCGTATAGCTATTAGTTGTTTATTCAAGCCTGTAAGTTACTTTCTCTTTGCTGGTTAACAGATTAGCAATTTTTATTAAGGTGAAATGCGCCTCAAATTAAATTCTCAAATTTTCTTCTCACATTTGCACCATGTATATTTCAGCATATTTCCAATTGCACAGGGAACTTCTTTTTGTAATATCTTTTAAACTTTTTCTTCAGTAGTACTCCAAACATAGCTACTGACTTCACTTTTTTATCAGCGCACTTTCCTACACTGCCAGCAGGTTTTTAAGCTGTAGTGTTTTGCCTTTGTTATATACTGAACAAAATAAGTAACTTCCACTTTGTTTAAGTGCAGATGTACGTAAATATGAAAAGAAGGGTTAAATTATTTTTGTATGTATTCTAATAGTATTTCAATTTGAATTTGTGTGTAAATTTTTATCGCTCTACGTTCACGGAAAACTGATGAAATGTTTGATTAAAGGTGGTAGGGGTCATAGACCAAAATCACACATTTATACCAGGTATGGCCACCTTGATTACATATAGCAGTCTTGACCGGGCGTTGTGACCCGCGGATGTCCACTACATGGTAAATCTTCCATACGCCCTGTTGCTTGAAAATGTGCCTAAGGTTTCGATTAGCACGACTAGAACTGCCAACAACCCCAGCAACTTCATTTGTAGCCATACCAGCATTAAGCATGCGGATGGCACATTCAAATAAAATCGGTGGAATTCTAGGCATGTCAAAAAGAAAGAAAACTTAATAAAATTTTTATTTTTTTCAACGTCTTTCTTATTGACAACAAAGTCTATAAAATCAGACTGAAAGCTTTGATTTTATAAACACGTATCATACTGGTCCGTGCATTCACGAGAAAACCTGTTTTAACTTTTTCTTTTTGTGCAATGCGTACAATCCAATTATAATTGGTTTTATTTGACACAGAATTGTTCGCTCGAACATGTGTAGGGCAATTGAACAGGTTGATTTATTTTTATAACATTAAAAATATATGTATAGAAATTGGAAGTTTCTTTTTTTGTTCAGTATATATTTTCAACCTACTGATTTTATCTTATATCTTTAAATTAGATCTACACACTGATATAAAATTTGACGTAAAAAGTTTGACGTTGTTACCACTTTGCACGGATTTGTGACATCAAAATGGAAATAAATGACTTCGTGTTTTGTTAAAATTGTAGCGTAAAATTAAACTTGTAAGAAATCGGCTTGATGAAAAAACGTTAAAGCTCAATATGTTTTGTAAAACCTATTTTGCTATTAGTTGACATTGTAAAAAGTAGGGGTCACCAACTGGAGTATTTCGTCATTTTACCAATTTGTACCCCTACCCCATGTCTGACAAAAGTGTTTA
The DNA here is from genome assembly GCA_022818135.1 of Saxidomus purpurata. Lineage (NCBI taxonomy): Eukaryota > Metazoa > Mollusca > Bivalvia > Venerida > Veneridae > Saxidomus > Saxidomus purpurata. The sequence goes on from JAFMSR010000013.1 coordinate 27,030,083, forward strand.
AATGCAATTTTCACATGACTTAAATGAAAGTTTTATGCACAACTTGATACTTTTTCAGATCAATAATACTGTTTGTAACAAAATAGTAATGATTTAAAGACATGAAATAAGCAGTATGTAAATAATGATTACGTACTGAAAAATAAAATATCTACTTCACTGAAAAATAAAAATATCTACTTCATTTAATTTTAATTATTTACATCAATTGTCGCATAATCTTGCATGCCATAATATCTATAATATTGACAGATCACCAGTTGATGCACAGACAGGAATTAATCAGGTCCCGGTCAAACTCTGCTGATGGGATTCGAACCAGCAATCTTCGAATGAGGTGTTTTCCACTCTATATCTACACATCGGTGTCTCCCTACATAGTGTTTACTTCATCCCAGATCGTTTACTATAACACATTTTTCTAAATGCATATAAGTTTTGTTCGATTTTCCGTGCTATAACAATGACCTCTTTCAGTCATAGTGAATGGTTGAATAATAATGCTATCGCAATGTTTAATAATAGCAATTTTGATTGTCCGGGTGTTCGAAAAGGCAGGTAATAAAGGAAATTAATGTTTCCTTCACTTTAATTTCAAATTGGTGTTTTAAATTATCTTTCATATTTCATAATTATCACAGGTTGGAAGTGTCAGATATCAAATCAGTTCTCCGTCACAAGTTTTATATCCAAATATTTCATATGTGTAGTGCTTAAAATGACGTACATAAATAATGGAAAGACAACCACATTACAGAGGGATAAACAGAAGGGAAAGACTGCTATCTATTGATTATTTAAAAAAACATTAACATTACACAACTTCAAAACAGAAATAGATATGGGTAGATATGTGGATAAGGATGAGACAGTTCACTTTACTCCGTATTGCCTATGTGGCAGAGGACCAGAGTGCGATCCCCGGCAAGGAAACATGGGATGTGCCAAGCTGTGAATGAGTTTATCACTCATGCAAATTAACCAAGCCCCATGATTTTTAGATAACTAGAAGCATTCTTATAGAAAGCAAGGTTAGACACATTTTAACTAAGAATTGATTCATATTTATCTTCGGTTTCGTCTAACGAATATGCACCTGGCAGGTCTGGTGACACTGTTACATTTTTTACACAGATAAAACAAATAGAAGGGATGGGTGCTGCGGTGGTCGAGTGTATAACGCTCTGGACTACTATTCCGGAGGTCCCCAGTCCGAATCCCGCACAGGGCATTGGAAATAACAGAAACACTTTTTAGTGTTTCCCACCCATCTAGAGATGAACTGGTTAGAACGTGAACGTGTATTGGTGCTATACACTGTGCTTGTAAAAGAACCAAGAGGTCTCTTCCTGACAGAGCTAGGTAAACTCCGTATATATCGACTCCGAATATAACGTAACTTCGGATATAACGAACAGTTATTTTTGGCCCGATTTTTTCCCTTCTTTGTTTAATGTAAAAGTATACGGTTATATCGTTCTCCAGTTATAAGGAAACTTCGGATATAAGGAACAATATTTTCTGGCCCAACAATGAACAAGAGGGCCAAGATGGCCCTATATCGCTCACCTTGGTACAAGTCCACTTGCCTGGTGGAAGATCACTAGATAATGTTATATACCAAAAAAGTTTTCCTATATACGCCTTTGTAAAACAAATGATCCCCCCCCCTTGGGCAAGGTCAATTTTGACCCCAGGGGCATAATTTGAACAAACTTTGAAGAGGTCTACTAGGCAATGCTACATGCCAAATATCTAAGCTCTAGGCCTTGTGGTTTCAGAGAAAAAGATTTTTAAAGTTTTCCCTATATAAGCCTATGTAAAACGAAGTGAACCCCCGGTGCGGGGTCAATTTTGACCCAGGGGTCATAATTTGAACAATGTTGGTATAGGTCCACTAGCCAATACTACATGCCAAATATCTAAGCTCTAGGCCTTGTGGTTTCAAAGAAGATTTTTAAAGTTTTTACTATATAAGCCTATGTAAAACTAAGTGACCCCCGGTGCGGGGTCAATTTTGATCCAAGGGTCATAATTTGAACAATCTTCGAAGTGTTCACTAGCCAATGCTACATGCCAAATATCTAAGCTCTAGGCCTTTTGTTTTCAGAGAAGAAGATTTTTAAAGTTTTTCCTACATTAGCCTATGTAAAACTAAGTGACACCCGGTGCGGGGTCAATTTTGATCTGGGGCTCATAATTTGAACAATCTTGGTAGAGGTCCACTAGCCAATGCTACATGCTAAATATCTTGGCTCTAGGCCTTTTGGTTTCAGAGAAGATTTTTAAAGTTTTTCCTATATATGCCTATGCAAAAACTAAGTGCCCACCCGCGCGGGGTCAATTTTGACCCGGGGCTCATAATTTGAACAATCTTGGTAGAGGTCCACTAGACAATGCTACATGCCAAATATCTAAGCTCTAGGCCTTGTGGTTTCAGAGAAGAAGATTTTTAAAGTTTTTCCTATTTGTTGCCATAGCAACCAGAGTTCTGCATGGAATGGAATTCTTTGAACAACTTTGATAGAGCTTCATGCAAGAAACATCCCTGCAAAGTCTCATCAACATTGGCCCAGTGGTTTCAGAGGAGATGTGTTTGAAGGAAATGGTGGACGGACAGACAGACGGACGTACGACGGACGGAATGCGATCCTAATAGCTCACTCTGGCACTTTGTGCCAGGTGAGCTAAAAATGTACAGTAAAGTAATTGTATATATCAAACTGCAAATATGTTCTGAATTGATAAAAATATCTGTTGATTTTGCATTTTTCTTTTACCGTCTGCATTGTATTTTTCATATCACACTTGTAGTTATAATTCTAAATCGTAAATCGTTACACATGTGTAACCTTTTGGTAAACTAGATAAATGAGAATACAAACATAATGGCTAAGTATGATATGATAATATTTTAGGTAAATAATTTTGAGTGTTTTTTTTAAAAAAAAAAAAAAAAAAAAAAAAAAAAAAAAAAAAAAAAAAAAAAAAAAAAAAAAAAAAAAAAAATTTTTATTTTTTTTTTTTTATTAAAAAAAAAAAAAAAAAAAAAAAAATTTTTTTTTTTTTTTTTTTAAAAAAAAAATAAAATAAAAAAATATTTTAGAAAAAAAAATTTAATTTTTTTTTTATAAAAAAAAAAAAAAAAAAAAAAAAAAAAAAAAAAAAAAAAAAAAAAAAAAAAAAAAAAAAAAATTTTTTATAAAAATTTTTTTTTTTTTATTAATTAAAAAAAAAAAAAAAATTTTTTTTTTTTTTTTTATAATAAAAAAAAATTTAAAAAAAAAAAAAAAAATATTATTTTAAAAAAAAAAAAAAAAAAAAAAAAAAAAAAAAAAAAAAAAAAAAAAAAAAAAAAAAAAAAAAAAAAAAATTTTTTTAAATATATTTTTTTAAATTAAAAAAAAAAAAAAAAAATATTTTTTTTTTTTTTTTTTTAAAAACTTACTCTTACTCCAATGCGAAAAAACAAAAACATCGAGCTTGTCCCATTTTCCCCATTTACATCTGATACACGATACATGTGCGTAGCAAAAAAATAGTTCTTAAGTATTTCTAACTAAATACAATGTTGTTTTGTCAATGTTTAGCTTTGTATGGATCTGTTTCTCAACACCATTATGTAGGAAACAAGACGATAAACAAATTACTACTATATACACTGTTTGAAATGCTTGAAAACAAAGTGTAGGGATATTTCTCTAAATTTAGCTGTTTATGCAAATGAGGAGCCGTTCGGAAGTTTCCGCCAAACATCGGAAGATTTCCCACGCTTTACGGGCATGTGACTACCAGATAGCGTGGGTATTCTGACACCAAAAAAATAACTCTGAATTACTTTCAGCGATTTCCATATTACCAATAAGTTAAACTACGATAGAATCATTTTTTCTCTTTTATGACTGATTAATTTGTGTAATTTTATCTATATATTATGCACTTACGCATGAATATATAGTATTTCATCACTGCGTAAGAATCGGAAATAGTTCCAGACCCTGAGAAAGACGCCATTTTATGCAAGACCGGAGCGGAAAACAACAGAATATTTTTACGGTAATTTAGTGTTTTATTAGTTTTCTGAATGTTGTATTATTTTTCGCTATTATATTAATGTTTTTGTAGCAGTGTATGTGAATTTATACTGTTTTTGTTGTTTTCAAAACCATTTATTAACGTTTTTGTTTAAGGTGATTCCGCTTTGTCAGCCATGTTTGTTTTCACAAAGTCTGTCCAAAGTGAAAGTAGGCCAAAATTCATATAACAACAAAGCTCACATTGTAATATGATGAGCCATTTGCAAGTACACTTCCAGTTCTACATTTTAAAGACTATTTTAAACAAAAATAAAAATGATAATAAGAAAATTTAGAGTCGATCCGGCTTACATCGGACATCGTCGTTCATCGGACACATTCACTCTGACGTAATTTTTAGAAGTTTTTCTCTACATACACACTGCTCTCGATACTTCACTGTTTTCGGGAGACATACCGTAGAAAATACAAATCGAACTCGCCTAAAATGACGTGACTTTGTATCGGGTTTTTGATTGGTCAAAATAACGACACTCTTTTAGTCTACTTTCATTTTTACGTCACAGAAAATATCAGAGAACTAAAAAAATTCGGTACCTAGGGATCTTTACTCTCTTTATTTTGTTATCACTTAGAATTTAATCGAATAACTTCATAGCGATTAAATATGCATACATTTTGCATTTTGTGGAAGAAATCAATAAAAACATTCAAATGTTTGATAAATATTTGAACTATAAATCTGTCCGATATTACCCTCTCGGAAAAAGCACTCTATTTTTGCCCACGGCTTACATCGGACAGTATGAAAATTCAGTAAATGCTTGATTAAAGTCTGAATACGTCCACACTTAAGACATCAGCATATTCTAGCCAACAGACTTTCTAAAAAATAAATTCTATATTGATGTATGAGCTCTGTTTTGCGAAAACGTCATTAAATATTGTAACACAAATCATTCTTTAAAAAAACCTAGCTCTGAATTTCATTAGGAGGCAGCCAGCGGCCCATTTGTCCGCCTAAAATAAAATTCGAGCGGCAAAAATAAATCGGTCACAGGCCATGAAAGACTGTCTACCACGCTATTTTTATGAATTTAGTAATAGAAAGAGCACCGAAACACGAGGCTATCTGATTTGTACGAGGGGCGAGCCCCCGAGTATAAATCAGGTTGCCGAGTGTTTTGGTGTTCTTTCTCTTTTGTATCATAGTCAAACATAAAAGCACGTTCCATGTTGTCTTAATATGAAACCCCGGCAAAAATGAACCAATGAACGAACATCTGAATATGAATTTCTGTCGCTTTCCCTTTCTCTGTCGTCACAATATGTAAACCCCAGCAAAAATGAGCCAATCAATGGGCATGCTCTGGAGTGCACTCCAGTTAACGCACTGTGCATGTATATATATATACTATTTAACCCTGACACATTTTCAACAGAAAGGTCTCCCAACTATGATACAATTCATATTAAACATACACTCATTCAGTATCCTCTATCGCATTTGCGTATATTTCTTGGGTTAGACGATAACGGGATTCTTGTATTCCTAAATTTCAAGAAACCGGGAGGAATACCTGGGGATTCCGTTGGGATCCCTAAAAAATTGCAGTGCAAATATTCTTAATTAATAACATAAAATCACAAATACTCAAGAAAAGTAATGTCAGTTAAGCAAGGTTCAAGAAAGAAAAAGAAAAGTGGCGGCAATTAAATCTACTCCATACGCTGATTAACTAGTACTCTTTCTTTGTACGGTCAGTCCATCAACTCGTTTGTGATATAATATATATTGTTTCAAAAATGTTTTGGCTAAAGAAACAATCTAGAATAAGTTTATGTCATGCAATGACTTCATTATATTAAGGTTTGAAAGTAGAATCGCCAACTTATTTCACAAGTGGTGTACTTCAAACACGTGCTGATCAGAATTGCGGGCCGTAACTACAAAACGGGTTTTCAGAAGTTTAGTTTATTTAAATTTCATGCATACTCTATCCAGTGTTTATAAAGTTTGTTTTTGGTGCAGAAATTCAGCAACAGTAATTTTTTCTCACATTTTTTACGAAAATTCACCATTATAGTCTGGAAGGTTCTGTTATAAATTTAATTTTTTTTTCTCCTTAGAGCAAAGTTTAAAGGTATGATTCATAAACAGAATTAAAATAATTCATACTTTAAAGATTAAAATCCTTTTTGATAACTCACAGTTTTAATGCTGAAAAATATTGTGTAACTGTTTAAAGTTCTCTGAGGTCAATCTAGGCCACGCATAATTTACCGACATCAACTAAAAAAACTCCTTAGGTGAAACATGTACCAAAGTGACGTATATTTCATCTGACAGTTCTTTGAGCCAATCAGTGTTCTGAACTGCATGATCACTGCATGCGGTGAGTGCCTTTGATGTGACAGATGTCAAAACTTAAAACAAAATTCAAAACACACAGGTTGGAAAGGAGTCCGACAGAACAGTGTAAATTGAGTATAAAGTAAATTTAAGTTGGATATAACATGTCATGGACTTGGAGCAAATTGTGTATTTTTATTTTTTTTTTTTTTTCTGAAACCTTAATTATTTTAAAAAACTTAACCCTGTCCGATAATCCCCAAACAGAAATTGTTTGAGACCGATGATCCCCGCCTTCAGTGTCCGATACAAAGCTCTTCTGTCCGATTCAAGGCATTTTTAATTCAGAACACTTTAACCCTATTACTATACGCATAACATCGAGATATGTAGATAAGAAGCGGTCAGGGTTCTCATTAGGACTTTAAAACATGGAGTCCATGGACTCCCAACCCTGAAAAAGTTGGAGTCCAAAAGCGCGTCGCAATTAATATGTTTACAGATTAGTCATTCAATGCTCACAATAGCATTGCTGATATTTTGAATCTTCAAGAGACTTCCAAAGTTTATAGTTATTCAAAAGAAACTCTGAACTACATAGTATAATTATTGTTTTGTTGTTAATATTTATTATGGAATTATTTCATATTAATGCATCAACACATGGAAATCGTTTTTTTTTTCACTTTTATACCAAATCAAATTTTATTCTGGTTAAAAAAGTCTACTCTAAAGACAAAAAGTTTGTATTTGTAAAAAAAAACGTAAATGTATATAGGCAGCGTTTAGCGGAATGAATAGGAAAATCGTGTACAGCTTCACGCAGTGTGTAAGAGATTCATCCGATCGACAATTATTTTAGCAAATATCTTCAAAAGGGGACAAATTGAAGATCGATATTTAAAGATTTAATGTTGATTAAATAATAAAGGAACAATTCATTCGCATGTTTGGCTTGGTAACCGAGAATTTTTGCGAAATTTTAGGGTTTCTGGCGAACGTGAAATCGCCGATGTTCCGGATCAATTTTCGGATAGAATAAAAGCGTATGTGTACCTGGCATTTCGGCACAATATCTTAAATTATAGAAAAGTTTTGCAAGAATGAAACTAAAGCAAAATTGTGCCTAGAAAATGCCGAAAATATTCGACAATCATTCAAAATTACACTCATTTGTAATTTGAGAAAACAGTCTTTAAACTTGCGGCGTAAATAGTCGATAAAATTATCCTTTTGTAGGTAAAATTTGCTAATTTCCAATCAACTGTTGATCAAAGATATAAAATTATCACCTCGTGTTATATATCTGGTAATCAGCGCGTGTATACATTAGTCTGATCACTATTGCGTGATAATGATCGGAAGCGTTATCGCTGATTGGCTAATCGCTTCACGGGTCGATATGCATAGGACCGCCTACCTATAGACTGACACGCGCTGACGCATTTGTGTATTTGTGGTTGTGAACAATCGGTAATGTTTATGCGTCCCCAGGCAAAATTAAGCGTACGTGGAATCCTTGCTCTGAAATATTTGCGTCCAGCTGTATTAAACATGCGTACCGGGACGCCGAAATAAGCGTCCCCGAGAACCCTGGCGGTAGAATGCTTTCTGCAAGCACGGTTTATGTACCGGGTGAAACGGAACAAAGAGGAGATTACTATCAACTCAATTATAGCCCGCTTCGTCCGCAGGTGTCCGATAATTGCCGGATCTACTCTACCTTGAATGGGCTTAATTTCTGAAGACCAAAAACATTCTGTTGCAAAGGCACTAAAACAGACTTTAAAAAGGATTTTGCCATTCATGAAATGTGCATAAAACTTTGCAACAGAATGTTTTTGGTCTTCAGAAATGTAACACATTCAAGGTAAATATTCTTATTGTTATCATTTGTATTTCTGTTTTAAATAGTCTTTAAAACATTGAACTGGAAGTGTACTTTCAAGTGTTTCATCATTTTACATTGTAATCTTTGTTGTTATATGAATTTTGACCTACTTTCACTTTGGACAGACTTGGTGAAAACAAATATGGCCGACAAAGCAGAATCACCTTAAAAGTCTGTGAATTTTCGCGAGGAATGATTTTCTTCATGCTTAGAAGACTTGTAGATCTAGTGGAATAGACAATCTATGTTAAATTAGAAGTAATATATTTCAGATAATTCTATATGATTACTGTGTGAAACCCCTTTTTCGACCACTGCAACGTGTACGTTCTCTTGCGAGTTCAACATCCGGTTTATTTCAGTCACTTTATTGCGAGCATATCCGGGATAATTCAACATGTACGGTCTCTTGCATTACCGGAAGTAGACCCTGTTAGTACACATTGAATACCTATCAATAATTTATGTGCATTTTCACATAATTTGTGCAAGTTTTCAGGCATGTGCCAGAAGTTCAGGCTTTACAGGTCAAACATAACATCAATTTTCTATGTTTCACTATAAACATTACTTCAAAGTTTGTATTTTCAGGCTTTTTGAAAATTTTGGTTTTTCATCCATGAATAGAGAATTACTGTAATAGTTAATTACTTTCATAGTCCTCAGTGTGGAAGAACCAAAATTGCAACCACAGTCCATTCCTACTTGATCATAAAAGGCAACTAAGTGGGTTTGAACTGTAAGTCTCTGCATTTCTGAGATTCTGGCAGGTTGGGTGGTTTCGGCCTGGAATGCTGTTACACCAGAGGTTTCCTGAAATCACCTCTCCTGTTCAGCCTCATATAACCCAAACAGTGTTGGTGGGCAATAAAACCCAACTCTATCTTTCTATTTGGTTTCAGGAGGAAGAAACTGCGGAGCGCCAGGTCGCTGGCCGCTCAACGGCAATGAAGGAAATAACGATTGAGGATTGTTCTGGGAGAGCCAAGGTCGCACTGTGGCGCAAGAGCACTGAGTACAAGGCCCGCGTAGGTGACCATGTCAATGTCACCAACCTAGTGATTAATAACTATCGAGGCCAGGTTAGCCTTAACGGCACTGGCCAGACACTTGTGAAGGTAGTTTAACAGTTTATCATTAATAATTTAATGATTAATTTTCTCATTAAAATTAATGTTGAATTGTTCAATAATTAAGATGTCAATTATAGATATGCAGCCTGTCAAATTTGGCTTCTTTTTGAATGAGCTGAGCTATTCGGGCACCTTTTTATAAATTTTATTGAGAATCAGGTGCTCTTAGGGGATCAAACAAATATTTGGCTAAGATTTAGGAGCCTCGTGCTAATATCAGTGGTGTAGAAATGTTTTTGGAGTAGCCAGTGTAATTGAGTTGTTGTTAGTGATACAATGTTTACCAAACAGTGAATAACTTGCATACATGTGCATACATTACGAAACATAAATTATGCATTCACTTATGTAACCCATGCTACATTACTAGGTTTCGAAGCACCTGTTGAAGTGGAGTCAGTATCCGTAGAAGGTATAGATATAGAGGATGATTATGTAACCTTGTTCTTGGAGGACGACCGTGATCTGAAAGTCCCTGCTGGCTTGCTGGAGATTGCAATGAATGGACAACGGGTTTGTATATTTTTTTTTTGCTGCAAAAATGACAGTCAGATTGAATGTCCAGTAGCAGAAAGCTGAAACATTAAGGTAGCGCATTGAGTTTCAAAGTGGGTGGAGGGTGGTAATATACATTACCTGAAAAGAAAGAGTTTCAGTTCCAAACCAAATATGCCTATGGTATATGCATATATGTATGTATAAGCAATATTATAGAACAGTATGGAAAGTGTCCACGTTACATTTATAATTACCGAGGTGAAAAACAAGGACCACAGGTCTCGTTTACAAACACATTGAGTGAGCACATTATATATTCATTATATAGGAGCAAACGTTATCATTTCACCCTGGGAACACTTGGGAAGAGACTCTTGTTAAAATCTAATCTAAATTCCACACTATGAAGAAGTTACCTTTCAAATTTTATTTCTTCATTATGGTGAACTTGGAAATATCAAAAGGACTCATTATTGGATAGATTAACAACTACTTTTGCATCTACATTCTCTTAATAAGGGTTTGAACTAAGATTTTTTGGGAGTTGATGTATGTGAGTGTGTCATATTATATTTGTTTGTGAACGAGCAAGATAAGGTTTCAAAAAAGTAAAATTTTTCGTTTCACATTCAGCATATTCTATTTCTGTTACCTTTAAATTCCAATATGAATGTTTTTCTCTCTCATGGGATACCTGATATTCACAAGAAATTAGGAATTTCAACAAAAAAAAAAATATAAATGATAAATTACGTACCCCACCCACATGAGAAGCCAATGCGCTACCTTAACATGTTTTGGCCGAGCTGCCTTCCAGGCATAAACTGTTTTATAAAAATCTGGCCATATATCAGCCAGATAAAATAGTTTTCGGTACCGTATGATTTGAATTTTCAGTTACTGCACCAGGTGACCAGTATAACTTCCCACACTCATTATCTCTTGACTGCACTATATGCAAACTTTAAAGAATATAGCATTTGCTTATAAGCATTACCTTTAGAATTTTGTGCTTTTCATGATGCAACATTTTTTGCACATACAGCATAGCATAATATTGTATTTATTAGGTACTGATTTTTGCTGCATTTAATACCCAAATGGGTTTGGTCAATTTAATAACACTGCACAAATGCTCACCATGAGAGGTTGTGTCATATAGTAACAAGGGGCATGGAAAAAGGCGCAAGTGTATGCAGTCTTGTAACTCATTAACAATAACCAAATTACACAAAACCCTGCATTAAAAGTCTATTAAGCTGTCTCAATTTGTTACAGGTGGAGAGCCTGACTAGCAATGGTCCGGTAATGGCGAGAGTACACAGACAGGGGAGTGAAGTTAGGCAGATTGATTTAAATCCCGGTCAGTGACTTGTACAACAAAGTGATACAGAGTGAAACACCTAGTCATGATTGAACAACAGCTTGTGCTGCATTTGTGTGCAAATGTCTTAAGTTGAATATCCAATCACAAAAGGTCATTATGGCCTGTTAAACATTTTGAAATGCCATACCTGCTAACTTCTATCCGTAGATGGACATACATGGTATATTTGTCATTCTACACCCAAAATGGGCTAAATTTAATGCCAGATTACGGTAAATTTCTGCAAGGTGCTGAACCTAGAAAGGGTTATAGAAATGAATCGTTATTATTTTAACATTTGAAATTTTCATGTGTGTACTTGAAACCTATGTCGTTTTTTGGATGAATAGTACAAAGGTCAAGGTCAGAAAGTAAAGTGAAAGAACTGTCCTCAAAAGATCACTCTATGGCGGGCGCCAAGATCCCTCTGGGATCTCTTGTTTTTGGGTGCTAACGCAATGTACTCGCATTTCAGGTTTCTTTTTAAGCAAACGCCCGCTTGCCCGCGCCAGGTTAAAATTGCCGCGGGCTAGTGATTTTTCAAAGAAGATAGCCTACCGGGCAAGTGAAGTTTTGTAGTTAAAATCCGAGATCAAAGATCTGACTGAACTTGTTACGTCATTGATGATGCGGTCACTCGTGCTGATATAAATTACCTAAAGACATTGAAAGTCTTCAGTGCATTTTACAGTCTTACTGAAACTTTAAAAGAAATTTACTGGACAGGAGGGTAATCTCAGATAGGGATGTCATTGTTTAAAATTTTTGTGTCGATATATCTATGTACATATAAAGGCGATGATTCAATATATCAATTCACATGCGTAATTGTCACAGATTGTTGTATCTTCTTGTTTCTACCCAGTTCAGATAGCAGATGTTTCAGAAATATGTGTTCATTCCCATCGCAAACTAAGCATGGAACTCTGCTGACTGTTTGAATTTATTGTTCCAAGGCGGTGCCCCACTGTGTTCCTTTAATTGTTCGTTTTGTCCTCGTGTGTTTGCTTTGTATGCTGGTGTGTGTTGGTGGTGGTGTGTGTGTGTGTGTGGGTTGTTTGTTTTTTGTGTGTTTGTTTTTTTTCGTGTGTGTGTGTGTGTGTTGGTGGTGTGCACTTCTGGGTGCTGTGGGGGTTCGTTTGGGGGGGCGCGTTTTGGGGGGCTCTTTTCGTGGCATTCCCTGTTTGATATTATTTTTGTTTTTTTTTTTGACACATGGATTAGCATTTCAAAAGAATCGCCATAGAAATAAGTACTTTCATCATATCATGTGTGTTTGGAAAAACAATAATTTGCAATAACTAAATGTGGTAGTAGTAAGTTTTTGTTTGTTCTAGTCATTACAATTACTATAAATCATGAAAATCATTTCGATGTGTGAAAGTTTATAACTTTTGTCTATGAATCATTTTTGCCATGCGAGATTTGTTTCTGTTGTAGTTAGGTATTGTTGCTATATATTGAGTGGTGATTCTGTTGTTAGATTTTGTAATTTTTTCATATGTTATTTTGTAGGTGAAATAATGTGAAAGATTAGGCTGCAGTTTAAGTGACATCATTAGCCCACCATCCTACCGGATGGTTGGCTCATGAAGTCGCTTTTTGTCCGTGGTCCGTCCGTCTGTTAACAGTTCGCTTGTTATTGTAACTAGTCAGAAACCACCGGGTGGGTTTTGACCAAACTTGGTCAGAATGTTTCCCTATTAGTCTAGTTGGTCTAAACATAAACTGGGGCTGATAGGTCAAGGTCACAGTGACCCAAAATATGTTAAAATCTAGTTGCCTATAACTTGAGATCTATATGACCTAGAACTGTCAAACTTCAAAGGATGATGGACCTTGATGAATACTTGAACCCTGTGCCATTTTGAGGTCAATATGTCAAATAATCAAGGTCACCATGACTCAGAGTTTGTAAACAGTTTCTTGTCCATAAATTGAGGTCTTCATGATCTAGAACTGTCAAATTTCATAGAATAAAATACCTTGATGAGTATTGAACTCTATGCCATTTTGGGGTCAATAGGTCAAAGGTCAATGCCACAATGACCCTAAGATTGTACATATCTACTTGTCTGTAACTTGACATCTATATGACTTAGAACTAAATAGTATGATAAGCATTGATGACTTCTTAAAATCAATGTTGTTTCTGGATGACTAGTTCAAGGTCAGAAAGTAAAGTGGAAGAACTGTCGTCAAAAGATCACTATGGTGGGCGCCAAGATCCCTCTGGGATCTCTTGTATCTGATACTGATCATGTGTGCTAAAACCACAGATGAATCGTCTTGTAATGTGGTGCCTAAACAAAATGTTGTGTCTTTGAATTGGACAATATTTTCATACAGACAAAAGAACTTGCAATGGAATTTTTTATTTTTCCATGTGCATTTTTTACCAAACTTAAATTTTTGCAAAAATGATAACCCAATTTAAAGACAATAATTAAACATTACAGTTAATACGTTTTCTTTGATCCGGCCGAAATCTCATTTGAACTACAGGGAAAATCACACTGAATAGGCATGCTATAATAGAAATTTCCATTATTTTGTAGTTTTGAAACAACATTTCGTCCGCCAGCCAGTTGTTAATGACAACACTGAACACCCCTTTAGTTTGAACTAGTTTGTAATACAGAATGTCATTTATGTCTATAGTAATATCAAAATGAATAATTATTTCCTTGATAAATAAGCAGTCGTTTACTTTGGAATTGGTATGTCTAATGTTGCAATGATGTTTGACAAGTTTTATATACGAGTCACTACAAGAAACTGATTTTCAATGCACTTTGCTCCTATAGAGAAATATTGTCTGGACTCGCTTCACATGTGTAATACCAAATGAATGACCCTTTTTCATTGCTCAGCAAAAAAGTCTGCATAGTACTATATATACTAAAGCAAGTCTGCAGGATTTTGCAAAGCTATCTTAGTTTTGTTTCATCATGTATGAAGAGTTGGGTA
>JAFMSR010000013.1:27049330-27051460 GCA_022818135.1 Saxidomus purpurata
TATCGCGATACTATCACGATAGTTTCTATAGTTTACAAACTATATATTTTTACTAAGTGGATTCTAATTGTTTGTATCAATACCTGTAATAGACAGATACATTATGAAATTGTTACCTTTTTTAACTTTAATGGACAAACTTTGACCATGCCTTCACAATAAACAAAAGATAAATTACAATACCCTAAACTTCAATGACTTACAAATAAATTAAAATGAAAGAATGTGCTTAACAGTCAACGTATAATATTATGTCACGATACCACAGAACTGAAACAGAGAATGAAATTTGAAGTGTCAAGTCAGTTGAAGTCACATGATCAGAAGTCCAGCCAGTACAGAGTCTAGGGACTACAGCAGGCCAGCAGCACACACTGACAGCACTATCTCATTTGTCATTGATTTCTGTTTTTCTTAAGAAATATCAGTTTATCAACATGCTTAGACTTTAATACTGACCGCTGGATCGCAGAGCACATAGGTATATCGTATTTCTAGGGATGGTGTGCCTGTTAGAATCATTTATATAAATTACAAAGATTCTGTATCTAGGTCTATGCAGTAATGAAAAAGAAGTGAATTCTTGAATAAACATTTTATAAACAGTCAACCAGGGTCACTCAAAATAGAATTAAAAGACGCTGAGTCAACTAACCATCTGTCCCGTTGATCGCGTGATTTGCTTGAAGAATTTGAATTCAGTATAAATATAATCGTTATCATTTTAATTTAGAATGCTGAACGATTTTTATTGAACAGATGCGCTTCATTAAAACTTTTAACTA
Organism: Saxidomus purpurata; assembly: GCA_022818135.1. NCBI lineage: Eukaryota > Metazoa > Mollusca > Bivalvia > Venerida > Veneridae > Saxidomus > Saxidomus purpurata. Next base: position 27,050,116 of record JAFMSR010000013.1, read on the forward strand.
CGCGAAAACAACGTTTAAGGAACGGAAAAGTCGTCGTTCTAGCCCGTAATGTAAACATACGTTTAATGGCAAAGGAAAATCAACTACATTTTATGTAAATAAAGCATTGAACAAGAGGGCCAAGATGGCCCTATATCGCTCACCTTGCCTGGTGGAAGATCACTACATTATGTTATATACCAAATAAGTTTTCCTATATATGCCTTTGTAAAACAAATGATCCCCCCCCCAGGGCACGGTCAATTTTGATCCCAGGGGCATAATTTGAACAAACTTTGGTACGTGGCATTCCCTGTTTGATATTATTTTTGTTTTTTTGAAGAGGTCTACTAGGCAATGCTACATGCTAAATATCTAAGCTCTAGGCCTTGTGGTTTCAGAGAAAAAGATTTTTAAAGTTTTCCCTATATAAGCCTATGTAAAACTAAGTGACCCCCAGTGCGGGGTCAATTTTGACCCGGGGGTCACAATTTGAACAATCTTGGTAGAGGTCCACTAGCCAATGTTACATGCCAAATATCTAAGCTCTAAGCCTTGTGGTTTCAAAGAAGAAGATTTTTAAAGTTTTTACTACATAAGCCTATGTAAAACTAAGTGACCCCCCGTGCGGGGTCAATTTTGATTCGTGGGTCATAATTTGAATAATTGTGGTAGAGGTCCACTAGCCAATGCTACATGCCAAATATCTAAGCTCTAGGCCTTTTGGTTTCAGAGAAGATTTTTAAAGTTTTTCCTACATAAGCCTATGTAAAACTAAGTGACCCACCGTGCGGAGTCAATTTTGATCCGGGGCTCATAATTTGAACAATCTTGGTAGAGGTCCATTAGCCAATGCTACATGCCAAATATCTAAGCTCTAGGCCTTGTGGTTTCAGAGAAGAAGATTTTTAAAGTTTATCCTATATATTCCTATGCAAAACTAAGTGATCACCCCCACGGGGTCATAATTTGAACAATCTTGGTAGAGGTCCACTAGACAATGCTACATGCCAAATATCTAAGCTCTAGGCCTTGTGGTTTCAGAGAAGAAGATTTTTAAAGTTTTTCCTATATATGCCTATGCAAAAACTAAGTGCCCACCGGCGCGGGGTCAATTTTGACCCGGGGCTCATAATTTGAACAATCTTGGTAGAGGTCCACTAGCCAATGCCACATGCTAAATGTCTTAGCTCTAGGCTTTTTGGTTACAGAGAAGAAGATTTTTAAAGTTTTTCCTATATATTCCTATGCAAAACTAAGTGACCCCCGGTGCGGGGTCAATTTTGACCCGGGGACATAATTTGAACAATCTTGGTAGAGGTCCACTAGACAATGCTACATGCCAAATATCTTAGCTCTAGGCTTT
>JAFMSR010000013.1:27051960-27063759 GCA_022818135.1 Saxidomus purpurata
TACTGAACAGTATTAGAGCATTAGTTAGTAACTAAAAACTGGTACTCTATGGTACTGAGGCACTATACTTAGTACTGGCAACACTGTAACCAATTATGGTATGCAATCAGGGATTATTAAAGGTCACTACTAGCCCGAAGAATTAAGTGACACCTATTTCAATGGCAATTACATTACCTTATGCAAGACACCAAATATTGGGGCCTGTCAGGTCAAAATTTTAAAGAGTGTTTGGAACATGAAGAAAAGTATGTATGTATTATGTTTGAAATCTCAGTGATCGTACAAAATGACCACCCAGGTCTTTTTAAGCTTTCTTCAAAATGAATAGAAAAAATAGTGTACATGTTTGTGGTTTATTTAGGGTTTCTACATACCAACTTTTCATTTTTAGTAAAAATAACTTATTTCTGTATTCTAAAGTATATTTGAATTTAAGCTTTCCTTAGTACTGGACCTTTAAGCATTTTCTGTAATGCGGATGCATACCTTGACCTTGAAGTGGTTCGTGCATTCAACACATTGTCTTGATGTGCTGAACATATGTATAACCCATTATTTTAAAATCAATCAATGCATTACAAAGTTACAGTACGCCCACAAATGTATGCCCATATACAGGATTCCATTACCTTAATAAACTCTAAGTGTGACCTTGACCTTTGAGGTAGGGACGTGGGTCTTGCATGTGACACAGTCATCTTGATACTTTGAACATTTGTGCCAAGTTGCTCTCCAAAATCCTTCAATGCATGACAAAGTTGCAGGTCGGGCACAAATGTGTGCATATTAATATATAATGTATATGCTGAACATTTGTGCCAAGTTACTTTAAAATCCTTCAATGTATGACAAAGTTCCATCCGAACACGAATGTGTGCATAAACAATAATGCAAGTTCTATAATCATCAAACTCTAAGTGTGACCTTGACCTTTGCAGAAGGGATGTTGGTCTTATAACGCAACACGTCGTCTTGATGTGCTGAACATTTGTCCCGTGTTATTTTAAAATCCTTCAATGCATGACAAAGTTACAGCCCAGACATGGAAAAATGTAAGGGTTGGCCCTCTCGGGAAGGACAGAGAGACAGACGAGACAGTGCAATTTAAAGTTATGTAACCATGTAACCCTTAGGGGCAACAAAATACAACTCATTTGAAATATGAAGCAGAAGTGATATCGTTTAAAAACTTTAAATGATTCTGTTAAAGGATTATTAAAAACAATTCATTTATTTCCCTCTTGCAAATATTCTTCAGTGCTTAAGTGCTTAAAGAAATATACAGCACATTTTATTTTTTATGATTTGGCAGGAAAGGTCTAGGTTCCATTCTGAATAGGAACTGGGAAAAAATTTGTCCCAAAAAACCAGATAATAGTGCGAATTTTGTCTATATTTCTTCAAAATTCCTGACTAATTATGTAATATAGTTAAGTTTTGGGAGTAATTATTTTTAGAAGAACTTACAACAGAAGAAATGATGTCTCTATTTCAGTCAACAGTACTACTCCCATTTTGTATTATGGCACATTTGCTCTGTTGTGCTATATTATAGCTGCTCTACATTGTAGATCACATTCATTATAAATAAATAAATAGATCACAGTTTTAAGCTCTGACCCAATATACAGGCAAGTTCAGTAAATACAGCACTGTTTTCCTGTAGATATAATATGCAGTGGCTTTATGCAAAATAGTAGTTACATTTATACCCTTGACCTATTTCATGTTACATTAATAGTTTTTGACCAAACTATTGCCATTGTTATTTCAAATATGCTAGCTTTTCAATGAATGCTGTCTTACAGAAATTAAATATCCTAGAATCTAAGGGAAGAAAAGAAACTTGAGTGTTAAATTCAAGGCAGTGTTATTCCTATGTGACTTTTTGGTAAGGACGCCGTGTTCAATTTGATTTTGATTATAGGAAACCTTTGCTCAATACTCTTAGAAAAAATCCACTTTAGCTCACTCCCTGACTCAACCCTGAAGGTGAGACAATAAACCCCGACAAACATAACATACTACCTACAATAACGAATCACCTTGCCAATCTAACACCATGTCTCCAATACCTAAGAGAAATTCTCCTTGATAAAAAAGAAGCCAATGTTGATTAACGATGTCAAAGTTCCAATCAAACTCCTGGAAACATCATTGTAACAACCTTATATAGGAAGAAAAGACGATGTTACATACATTATTCGACTGGCCTCTAGGCCTAAAACTAGCTAATGACAAGAAAAAAAAGCCAAGGGGACAAGGTATAGACTCATAGCGAAAAGATTTATGCAGGTAAAAGAAATTCTTTGGTTTTCAACAAGAGATGAAATCTACAATAACCCTGCCGTTTCATCTCTATTGTCCAGCTGTGTATAAGGACTCTGATCAGATGTATTTTGAACCAAAATGTTTGATAGACAGAGTCCACAATCTTAACTATTTTATTTAACAGGTCTGCAAACTAAAAGTTATTTAGTCATTAAAAAAAACAAGGTTTACCATTCTAATTTGGAAAAAATTGGGTCAACAAAAGTTAATATTTAACAAGTAAAGTTTCTCTATATATCCTTAAAACATTTTAACTAAGCATCATTTAAAAAGAAACCCTCGCCAGACTTAATTACTTTTTTAACTAGATCGCTCACATTCTTAACATTTAAATACACATGGCGCAGCAAGGACATTCTTAACATTAAAAACTGACACATGGACTCAACGGACATTTTAACACTTAAAACGAACAAGTTCTCTAACAATTTCTTTTAACATTTAAAATGAAATTTTCTGTAACATTTTAACTCTAATAACTTAAAATTACACCATCCTTAACAATTCAGTGGACTTTCTTAACATTTAAAACCGACCCTTCATGGCGCGACTGACAGTGGTTTAAAATGAACAAGTTCTTTAAACAACTTCTTTTAACATTTAAAATGAAATTTTCTGTAACATTTCTGCAGACATTTTGTTAACATTTAAAATGAACAAGTTCTTTAACAATTTCTTTTAACATTTAAAATGAAAATTTCTGTGAAACATTTCAACTCCTACCATTTAAAATGAAACAATCCTAACATTTCTTTAACAATTCAGCTCACATTCTTAACATTTAAAATGATACATGATGTAGCCGGACATTCTTAACATTTAAAATGACGCATAGCGCGGCGGACATTCTAACAATTCTTTTTACATTTAAAATGATCTTTAACATTTAAAATGAAAAGTTCTCCTAACAATTTCTTTTAACATTTAAAATAAGTTTTTCTTTAATACTTCTGTGAGACATTTGTTAACATTTAAAATGAACAAGTTCTTTAACAACTTCTTTAACATTTAATAAAATTTTCTTTAATATTTCTGCAGACATTTTGTGTTAACATTTAAAATGAACAAGTTCTCTAACAATTCTTTTTAACATTTAAAAAAATTTTCTTTAATATTTCTGCAGACATTTTATGTAACATTCTAAAATGAACGTTCTCTAACAATTTCTTTTAACATTTAAAAAAGATTTTCTTAATATTTCTGCAGACATTCTTAACATTTAAAATGAACAAGTCCTAACAATTTCTTTTTAACATTTAAAATGGAATTTTACATTTTAACATTTATAACTCTTAACATTTAAAATCACACAATTGGTCAGAAATTCTTAACATTTAAAATGAAATTTTCTGAAACATTTCTGCAGACATTTTGTTAACATTTAAATGAACAAGTTCTCTAACAATTTCTTTAAACATTTAAAATGAAAATTTCTGTAACATTTTAACTCTCATCATTTACAATGAAACAATCCCTAACAATTTCTTCAACAAATCAGCTCACATTCTTAATTTTTAAAATGACACATTGTGCAGCAGAAATTCTTAACATTTAAAATGAACAAGTTCTCTAATAATTTCTTTCAACATTTAAAAATGAAATTTTCTAAATTTTTTAACATTTAAAAAACGGTTCTCTAACAATCTCTTTTAACAGTTAAAACGAAATTTTCTGTAACATTTTAACTCTTATCATTTAAAATGAAACCATGCTAACATTTTCTTTAACAATTCAGCGTACATTCTTCACATCTAATAAATGACATGATGCGACTGGACATTCTTAACATTTAAAATCACACACGGTGCAGCGGACATTCTTAACATTTAAAATGAAACGATCCTTAACATTTTCTTTAACGATTCAGCGTACATTCTTAACATTTAAAATAACACATGGCCCAGCGGACATGACACATGGCGCGACAGACATTGGTAACATTTAAAATGAACAAGTTCTCTAACAATTTCTTTTAACATTTAAAATGGAATTTTCTGTAACAATTTAACTCTTATAATTTAAAATGAAACCATCCTAACATTTTCTTTAACTATTCAGCGTACATTCTTAACATTTAAAATGACACATGATGCGACGGATATTCATAACATTTAAAATCACACATGGTGCAGTGGACATTCTTAACATTTAAAATCACACATGGCAACGACATTCTTAACATTTAAAATGACCAAGTTCTCTAACAATTTCTTTTAACATTTAAAAATTTCTGTTATATTTTAACTCTTATCATTTGAAATGAAATGACAATTCAGCTGACATTCTTAACATTTAAATTAACACATGGCCCAGCGGACATTCCTAACATTAAAACTGACACATGGCGTGACCGACATTCTTAACTTTTAAAATGAACAAGTTCTCTAACAATTTCTTTTAACATTTAAAATGAAATTTTCTGTAACATTTTAAATCCCATCATTTAAAATGAAACAAGCGTACATTCTTAACATTTAAAATGACACATGATGCGACGGACATTCTTAACATTTAAAATCACAATCATGGTGCAGCGGACATTCTTAACATTTAAAATGACACATTGCGCGACGGATATTCTTAACATTTAAAATGAACAAGTTCTGTAACAATTTCTTTTAACATTTAAAATGAAAATTTCTGTAATATTTTAACTCTTATCATTTAAAATGAAACGATCCTGAACATTTTCTTCAACAATTCAGCGTACATTCTTAACATTTAAAATAACACATTGGCAAGTGGACATTCTTAACATTTGGCGCTACGGACATTCTTAACATTTAAAATGAACAAGTTCTCTAACAATTTCTTTTAACATTTCAAGTGAAAATTACTGTAATATTTTAACTCTTTTTTTTAAAATGAAACGATCCTGAACATTTTCTTTAACAATTCAGCGTACATTCTTAACATTTTAAATAACAAATGGCCCAGCCCACATTCTTAACCTTTTTAAAATGACACTAAGGTGACGGACATTCTTAACATTTAAAATGAACAAGTTCTCTAACAATTTCTTTCAACATTTAAAATGAAATTTTCTGTAACATTTCTGCAGACATTTTGTTAACATTTAAAATGAACAAGTTCTCTAACAATTTCTTTTAACATTTAAAATAAATTTTTCTGTATCAGACATTTTGTTAACATTTAAAATGAACAGAGTTCTCTAACAATTTCTTTTTAACATTTAAAATAAATTTTTCTGTAATATTTCTTGCAGACATTTTGTTAACATTTAAAATGAACAAGTTCTCTAACAATTTCTTTTAACATTTAAAATGAAATTTTCTGTAACATTTTAACTCTTACCATTTAAATGAAATCATCCTTTTCTTTTAAAAATTCAGCGTACATTCTTAACATTTAAACTGACACATATGGAAATTCTTAACATTTAAAATGAACAAGTTCACTAACAATTTCTTTCAACATTTAAAATGAAATTTTTCTGTAACATTTCTGCAGACATCTTGTTAACATTTAAAATGAACAAGTTCTCTAACAATTTCTTTTAACATTTAAAATAAGTTTTTCTTTAATATTTCTGCAGACATTTTGTTAACATTTAAAATGAACAAGTTCTCTAATAATTTCTTTTAACATTTAAAATGAAATTTTCTATAACATTTAACTCTTACCATTTGAAATGAAATGATCCTCCTCTTTTAAAAATTCAGCCTACATTCTTAACATTTAAACTGACACATGGTCCGGACTTCTTATTATTTAAACTCACACATGGCAGGACAAAATTCTTCACATTTAAAATGAACAAGTTCTCTAACAATTTCTTTTAACATTTAAAATGGAATTTTCTGTAACAATTTAACTCTTATAATTTAAATGAAACCATCCTAACATTTCTTTAACTATTCAGCGTACATTCTTAACATTTAAAATGACACATGATGCGACGGATATTCATAACATTTAAAATCACATGGTGCAGTGGACATTCTTAACATTTAAAATCAACATGTCTCTAACGGACATTCTTAACATTTAAAATGACCAAGTTCTCTAACAATTTCTTTTAACATTTAAAAATTTCTGTTATATTTTAACTCTTATCATTTGAAATGAAATGACAATTCAGCTGACATTCTTAACATTTAAATTAAACATATAGGACATTCCTAACATTAAAACTGACAGATGGCGTGGATATTCTTAACATTTAAAATGAACAAGTTCTCTAACAATTTCTTTTAACATTTAAAATGAAATTTTCTGTAACATTTTAAATCCCATCATTTAAAATGAAACAAGCGTACATTCTTAACATTTAAAATGACACATGATGCGACGGACATTCTTAACATTTAAAAAATCACAATCATGGTGCAGCGGACATTCTTAACATTTAAAATGACACATTGCGCGACGGATATTCTTAACATTTAAAATGAACAAGTTCTCTAACAATTTCTTTTAACATTTAAAATGAAAATTTCTGTAATATTTTAACTCTTATCATTTAAAATGAAACGATCCTGAACATTTTCTTTAACAATTCAGCGTACATTCTTAACATTTAAAATAACACATTGGCCAGCGGACATTCTTAACATTTGGCGCTACGGACATTCTTAACATTTAAAATGAACAAGTTCTCTAACAATTTCTTTTAACATTTCAAGTGAAAATTTCTGTAATATTTTAACTCTTTTTATTTAAAATGAAACGATCCTGAACATTTTCTTTAACAATTCAGCGTACATTCTTAACATTTTAAATAACAAATGGCCCAGCGCACATTCTTAACCTTTTAAAATGACACTAGCGCTACGGACATTCTTAACATTTAAAATGAACCAGTTCTCTAACAATTTCTTTCAACATTTAAAATGAAATTTTCTGTAACATTTCTGCAGACATTTTGTTAACATTTAAAATGAACAAGTTCTCTAACAATTTCTTTTAACATTTAAAATAAATTTTTCTGTAATATTTCTGCAGACATTTTGTTAACATTTAGGCCAGTTTTTTTATTTTTCGTTTTACGGAATTTTCAAAATAAGCGCAGAGGAGGGAATAAAATAAGAAAAAGATGTCAGAAAAATGAACGCCGAAAAAAGAATAAAAATAAGATTGATTTTCCATATTTTTTTCTTTTTTTTTGGAAACCTTTATAGAGTGTATGTTTTGAAGTTGTGCACACTTGTTTTGTACTCCATACTGCCTGTTGTATAATAGTTCTGTATTATAAAGGCAAAACAAGCTGTCATTTCCACAAGATGATTATTAGTGACATGGTCGAGTGTGAGCTTGTCATGCCAAAGGTACTGGGTTCAATTCTCGGTTTGGCCTAAAGGTTGTTCTCCTCTCGGTTACTTCAATGGCGACGAGGATAAGTTCTGATAACTTCGGTGACTGGCAATAGGCCACCAGGGGAGCAATAATGGGCTAGAAACTGCAAGGCTGCACAGTTGATGTCCAGCGCCATAACATAAAGAGGGGAAGAGTGTAGTGAATAGGCCACTTCAAACAGCCTCGCTGTTGGGATACCTCTTTAGAGACATGACTGTGTGTGCACCTTTCATGCCAAAGATACTGGGTTTGATTCCCGGTTGGGTCTAAAGATTTTATGCCCCCAAAGGGTGGCATATAAAAAACGCACCGTCCGTCCTGTCTGTCCGTCCGTCTGTGCGTCCCCACTTACAAATTCGTGTCCAGACTGTAACTCTGTCATGCATTGAAGGATCTTAAATAACTTGGCACAAATGTCTAGCACATCAAGACGACGTGTCGCGTGCAAGACCCACGTCCCTACCTCAAGGTCAAGGTCACACTTAGAGTTTGAAGATAATGGAATCCTGTATATATGCACACATTCGTGTCCGGACTGTAACTTTGTCATGCATTGAAGGATTTTAAAATAACTTGGCGCAAATGTCTAGCACATCAAGCCGATGTGTCACATGGATTTTAAAATTACATACCACAATTATTGAGCACATGGAGAGGACAAAGACTGTGAGACACCTCTTTCGGGGGCATTCGTCACTTGTGAGGGACAGCTCTTGTTTTTCTCTTGGTTACTTTAGACATATTATTTTCGATCAAAAAGTGTAAAGGCTAAAAAAAATATGTGTGGTTCAGGTAACATTGGTCAACGAAATAGGGTAGGTAGGTCGGGGTTTTTTCAGCGCAAGTTGTTACAGACGTACAGTACAGACCTGGAGGATTATGCAAAAACGCGAACTCCACACCTTAGGGGAGTAACTCCGAGACAAATAACGTGACTTCGAGTGAGCTTGGGAGTGTATGAAGTGACTGGCGTACGGAGAATATCGGCGTCACTTCGTGGAAATGTTTTTGAGTTGTATGCATGTAACATTCAAAAATATTTGCCAAGGCAATACATTTGTATAACGTGTTCAATATATTTTATCAACAAAAATAAAACTTACTCATAACATTATCTATTCCAAACTATTATTTCTATAATCCAAAATTATCAGACTATTGTCAAGAATTACTTTTCATGTCTCAAACTGTCAAATATCTCATCTGTTTGATGCCACGTGCTTCACTAAGATCAGACAAACTCACATGTACAATGTGCGTCGGCGTTGTTCTTTGATCTCGTGACACCTGCGGCTTTATCTTTATGAATAAAAAGAGGTTGCAGTAAAAATAAATATTTAACAAAAGTTATTCATTAAAATAAATACAGAAAATTGTTACTGGAAGCGTTGGCTTCGACAGTTGATGAAACAATAATTATTAAATGACAAAAAGGCGGCAAGCTGGAGCGCCACGATTTTCTTTAAAACAGAAGCGTTTTGATTTAAATACAGAACAATTGGATAAATACTTTTTTGCATTTTCACAACTCAAGTCAGCGGTGTCACGCACAGCTTGGATTTGCCAACAATTTCATAATTGACAGGATTAGTACGACAGGCCATATTCGTCACACCTATCGCGAGTGACAATGCTAAGGGACAGCGGATTTTTAAGCAATAAATATTTTAAATCAACATAAGGTGATAAATATTTTAGGTTCTGAAAGAAAAAACTCAATACTTTTTGAAACAATAAAAAAAAACATAACGCTGTGACAGTATACACGGTTATAGAGTATTCCTGGTATACAGTAGCGGCGGCGATTCTCAACGAAAAACGTCGACGGCGATGTCTGATTCGATCTTTTGATTCAATGGATCTAAAATCAACAGGTTGCTTTTTGCAGGTGTGTTTTACCAATATTTTAATTAATAAATACTTCACGCGAAGTCACTCCAAACAAGGTCTTTCAAATAGTACTATGCTCCAAAATACTCGGAGAAACGCTGTTGTGAAATTTTAGCGTTAGGTTAAATAACACTAAATTTTATTTTCTTTCGGAGATAGAAGCAACGTGGCAGGAAAAAATAAAAATAAAGTTAAGAATTCGAATCTTTTTCTTATTTGGGTTTTGCAATATTTAGGTAGCGGCTCCCGTAAAACGAAAAATAAAAAAACTCTGGCCTTAAAATGAACAAGTTCTCTAACAATTTCTTTTAACATTTAAAATGAAATTTTCTGTAACATTTTAACTCTTACCATTTAAAATGAAATCATCCTTTTCTTTTAAAAATTCAGCGATACATTCTTAACATTTAAACTGACACATCGGGAACTTAACATTTAAAATGAACAAGTTCACTAACAATTTCTTTCAACATTTAAAATGAAATTTTCTGTAACATTTCTGCAGACATCTTGTTAACATTTAAAATGAACAAGTTCTCTAACAATTTCTTTTAACATTTAAATAAGTTTTTCTTTAATATTTCTGCAGACATTTTGTTAACATTTAAAATGAACAAGTTCTCTAATAATTTCTTTTAACATTTAAAATGAATTTTCTATAACATTTTAACTCTTACCATTTGAAATGAAATGATCCTCCTCTTTTAAAAATTCAGCCTACATTCTTAACATTTAAACTGACACATGGTGCAGCGGACTTCTTATTATTTAAGCTCACACATGGCAGGACAGAAATTCTTCACATTTAAAATGAACAAGTTCTCTAACAATTTCTTTTAACATTTAAAATGGAATTTTCTGTAACAATTTAACTCTTATAATTTAAAATGAAACCATCCTAACATTTTCTTTAACTATTCAGCGTACATTATTAACATTTAAAATGACACATGATACGTGGATATTCATAACATTTAAAATCACACATGGTGCAGTGGACATTCTTAACATTTAAAATCACACATAGCGCGACGGACATTCTTAACATTTAAAATGACCAAGTTCTCTAACAATTTCTTTTAACATTTAAAAATTTCTGTTATATTTTAACTCTTATCATTTGAAATGAAATGACAATTCAGCTGACATTCTTAACATTTAAATTAACACATGGCCCAGCAGACATTCCTAACATTAAAACTGACACATGGCGTGACCGACATTCTTAACTTTTAAAATGGAATAAAGTTCTCTAACAATTTCTTTTAACATTTAAAATGAAATTTGCTGTAACATTTTAAATCCCATCATTTAAAATGAAACAATCCCTAACAATTTCTTCAACAATTCAGCTGACATTCTTAATTTTTAAAATGACACATGGTGCAGCAGACATTCTTAACATTATAGGAATAACTGTGTTGTAATTGTGATATTTGCGACTGTATGTACGGTTTTTAATGGTCGCAAATATTTTTAATGGCGACGGCGTTAGCCAGAGCTGTTAAAACTGTTTGCGACTATTAAAAACCGTATATACGGTCGCAAATATCAAAATCATCAAATAGTTATCCTTTTCTAACGCACAATGTGTGTAAATGCGATAATTAAGCGCCCGTTCGAATTTTGCAACTATATATACGTTATCTTATAGTCGCAAATTTAAACGACGTTACCAATCAGAAACGACGTTACATCGGTACTGCGTTAGAATTAAAATTAACAAGTTCTCTAACAATTTCTTTTAATATTTAAAATGAAATTTTCTGTAACATTTTAACTCTTATCATTTAAAATGAAACCATGCTAACATTTTCTTTAACAATTCAGCGTACATTCTTCACATTTAAAATGACACATGATGCTACGGACATTCTTAACATTTAAAATCACACATGGTGCAGCGGACATTCTTAACATTTAAAATGAAACGATCCTTAACATTTTCTTTAACGATTCAGCGTACATTCTTAACATTTAAAATAACACATGCCCAGCGGACATGACACATGGCGCGACAGACATTCTTAACATTTAAAATGAACAAGTTCTCTAACAATTTCTTTTAACATTTAAAATGAAATTTTCTGTAACATTTCTGCAGACATTTTGTTAACATTTAAAATGAACTAGTTCTCTAACAATTTCTTTTAACATTTAAAATGAATTTTTCTTTAATATTTCTGCAGACATTTTGTTAACATTTAAAATGAACAAGTTCTCTAACAATTTCTTTTAACATTTAAAATGAAATATTCT
>JAFMSR010000013.1:27677209-27708214 GCA_022818135.1 Saxidomus purpurata
ACCGCTTAAATGAACTTGGCCATCAGTTTGGACAGTGCTATTAATTAATCAGTGGGGGTGCAATTGAAAATTTACTGATTGAATAGTTAACAGTGCAGATTATGATGTGACCCCACATTTGTGGAATGTGATCATGATCTACATTGGCTGTAAAGGCAGAATTTGTTCTATTACCTAAAGTAAATTTCTTTAAAATAAGTTTTTCTTTCTACTTTTTATATGCCTGTCTTGATGGGCATTATTATGGGATCAATTGTGGTGGTCGGTCAGATGAGTGGGCGGACGGCATCCACAAAGTTTTATAGAGCATTAACAGACAGACCTTTATACACACCTGCACCAGGTAGATAATATAGGTAAATGACTTAGACATATGATAAAAGTTCAAAAGTGGAAAGAAAACTACTTACACTAGAAGGTTGAATTTATCAACATCACTTGCAAGATGTACACATATACACTGTCTGAAAGATATTTGTAAACATTAATGCTTTTGTTTCAGTTTAAATTTTCAACAATTTTAAAGTGAAAAACATAGTCAGCCCAATGAGTAAGCATTTTCAAGCAATACCAAAGGCATCTTCATATTATGACCATGGGGATAGATCCACCTGGCTTTAAAGTACTTTATCTTTGGGGATTTTTGCTCCATGTCCTATAAACTTTTATTGAAACTAGCAACAGTTTATTCAGCTAAATTTGTTTCCTCAATGGTATAACCCCAACAACTGATTCAAAGTTCTCACATTTTCAATCCCGCCTCCCCCCCCCTTTTAAAAGATGCAACCAATAAAAATTGACTTTACAACAAAGGTGTACTAAAAGACAATTAGGAAAAAAACAATTGTGTGTTTCGGGTCTCCTTGCCAAAAACAATTGTTGGTCGGTCACCAGCTTTTTTTAAACATTTACTTTTACTCTAAAACACTAAAATATTTGTCTTTTTGATAATTTTCTTATGAAAAGGTTAAGGTCGGCATTAAAAAGTTGGTTTGGAAACCATAAACAAATATGAGTTATATATAAAAGAGTTATTACAAAAACAGATACAGTTGAATAGTAATCAAACCAAGTGCGCTACAATCAAACACTTGATAGAAGCTGTAGACTTTATTTATTCAAAAGATATTTCTTACTTCAAAAGGAACTGTCCCACTTCTTCATCTGTTTTCCATTCTGGTAGTCCAAGTTTCACACGGAATCTTGACCCAATATATTTAAGTACAGACTGTTTAGTGAGAAGGTCCTCATTCAAGGCTTGCCGTAACATAGCAACAACACACCTGGTGTATATAATACACTATCATAATAAGCAACACACAAGTCCTCGTGTAAACAAAATATTATATGGTAAACAACAGAACATAACAACTGATCTTTAATTACAAAGATAAAACATCATAATAAACAACAGGACATCACACCAACATAATGTAAACTACAGAACATAGCTCAAACCTAAATCCCCTGAAATCAGGAAATACGCAAAATGAGGTCAAAATTTCAAAATCTGACCAACTTGCTATCATTTATAGAGAGAAGGTTCTTGTCAAATCAATTTCTCTTAAACAATCTTGGTAGCAAATTAACCTAAGAAAATGTTTCATGTGTGTGAAATCTTACCAAAATTTTCAGACAAGAATTTTATTATGTTATAATTCTTTGTAAAACTAAGTGACGAATGGGAAGGGTAAAGTTATGGAACAGGGGAATGATATTGGAGTACTTAAGGATGTCTGCTACGTTGTTCTGCACATGCGCTAACTATCGGAAGTGAGCAAATGTCGTAAAATAGCTATCCACTGAAAAAATGATCTGTAAACTTTCAAAAAGTATAGGTCGCTACTTTATTTCACTGTTTTACATGCAGTAATCACCAATGAGTCTCATTTCGTGGTGTACAACCTATTATGTTTCAAATATCACAATTTATTGATTAATCTGCGGAGTGCCGATGACGTCATAAACGGTGTATTTCCGCGAGTGCTAAAAAGTTTTATTTTATAAAGCGGTTTGAAAGGTTAGATACGCATTTATGTTGTTGATGTTGACGCTGGATGTGTTTGTATCACCTTCCAGTTACGTAAGTATTTATTTCTCACTTGTTATTAGAGAATAAGATCACTTTTTCGATATAATTAGACCCGGAAGTAAAACTGACACCGAGGAATCATGAAACAGCAACCAAGTTATATTGATCACATAAATTCAAATATGCTGTAGATATAATTTATTCTAGACCTGGGGAAATAAGCCAGGAAGAATGATTTCAAAAACATTTTCTTATCCTGCCGAGGACTTACAACCTGTGCTGTAGTGGATGCCTGGTTGATAAGGAATTTCAACAGCCTTACTGTTGGACTAGCTATTTACTTTAGCCCATGGAAATATCATAATGATAATAACATATCATGTGTGTATTCTATTACATATAATTATAACTATACTGCTGTTGATGCAGAGTGATGATGATGATGATGATGATGATGATGATGATGATTTTGTTCAAAGCTAAAGAGATGCATTTGAGGATGATAAAATACTTTGTTACTAAATCTGAAAAGGCTGCAGTAAACACCATGGTATATAAACTGCTTGTTCTAAAGTTGTAGATTCTAGTAAACATATTGCATATGACCTACCTGCACCAAGGATGCATGGCACTGTTTGTAGAGGAGTTAGTTAATAAGAATCAAACTTTAAAGTAAAAATGTATGCATGTGCACACTATGTCTAGTACAAAAACTTGCCATAAATTCTGGTTTATGAACTGGTGATTGTTCCCTGGGCTTCCCAGCTTAATGAACTAATATCAAATTGAGTTCACAGTCACTAAGTATACTTTAATTGTGACATTATCTTTATAGATTTTTCCTTTGCTTTAGGCAGCCCACCATGCAGACCAGATGCTGAAAACAACTACTTGGGTGCATTGTCTTCATCAGCCTCAACAAGTTGGGCCAATATTGGTTAAGACACCAAGGAAATGCCATTTGTTTGCTTATGTGCTGAAGGACAAGATACTGTTGACAGAGCTGAATGTAATACTACATGTATAATGTCCTTTTTGTTTCTTCATTTAAGTATAACAAATGAAAAAGTGAATTTATGATTCAGATCTGCTTTTGAATTCTAACTTGCATAGTTTTTGCCAAAATTGTTTCTCAATACTTGCTAGGTAGTCACATACTCTGTTACATATTTTTATAAAATGGCAGGAAAATGTATGTAGTTTCATATCTTTTTCTTTTACAGGAACTCAGCTATTTTACTTGATAGGGGAAAGTCAATGTACTTGGAAAGCAGCAGAGTGTACATTTAAAATTCACAATACAGCTGAATGTCCACCTGTAGATGCAAGATACATGTACACAAAATGCACATCAGGTATTTATTTTTTATGGTCTGCAAGGGTTTCAAATACTCCCAACAGTGCTTTTCTAATAAAACTCTATATAACAATTGAATTTTTTGAATACCATGGTATGATATCTTGAGATTTTGAGTTTTAAGGATAATTGGCTGACACAATAACACTATTATGCCATAATATCACATTTTGCAATATACATCTACTTCTTTGTAAACTGCAGTTATTCTCATACACAAACTGTATTGTCTTTTACAGATGAATACATGCATATATAAGGATTGAAAGTACTTACATGTTAAAAAGTACCTAAACAGCATTCAATAGCAGATCTTTATAAGATACTTTTGTGTCACTATTACTCATGATTGATCATATGTGTATGGTCTCAGAATACAAATTGATATTTACTTTTGTAATGTCAGTATTTGATACATACAGAGAGTTTCATCTTCAAATTTTTAAAATTATGGGATTATATTTACTTCTGTTTACACATTTGTTTTTAGATGCATATTGACAATACAGCTGGACTGAACTAATGATCTGTTTGCTTGGTATGCAATATGGCTAAATTTAATAGGTAAGAATTGCATGTCTTTCTAAACAAACAAAACAGGCTTAGTATGTTCATTTCATGTGCCCTCATTTCATGAATAACAACTATACAGACACCTAATGTGTACCCAACATACTTGCATTAAACAAGATGTTTTGTTTGGGTTGTATAAACTAGTATTCTAGGACAATGTGATAAAAATAGAAAGAGAACTGAATAGCAGACTGTAGACTGATTAAACTCCATGGACAGTCAGAGTAAGCAGTTCTAACTTGCTCACATACCTCAGTGACCAATTTTTTAGATGTAATGAACCTGATAGTTTTATTTTAGTGAAGACATAGTTTTATCAAACTGACTCAAAAACATAATTTTGAAAGTTAACCAGTAAGCTATCTTACACAATCTTATCTAACAAACATCTTCAAACACTGTTGCTATTTCTCAATAACTTCACCATACATTTTCATCTGTAACTCCAGCAAGTCCATTCAACACTAAAGTCAAACTAAAGATGGGTGTTGTAAATGAGTAGTGCAATTATGCAAAACCATTTTTTTATTTGAATAATGTTATACTTTGTTTCTATTAAAGATCAATTAAAAGCATTATTTTATTTAATCAAAATGCAAATAATATGATTGCATGTAACAGGGGAATGTTTTTAATTTCAGGTGAACATGAGAGTATTAGTATATAGTGAAATCGAGGGATTGTTGAAAAAATGGGACAAATTACAGAAACTGTGTGACATTCATCCCTAGATGGTCATAATATACCATAAATTTATAGAAGATTGTGAAAGTGTTTTTCAAAGTTGGAAGTCATTTCTTGAAAACCATTTTAAACCTGGCAAACATATATCATTTATATGTATTACTGACTGTTCTGTTTTTTAGTGATTTTCATTCACAGTACCATTATTTCCAACATTCATGTAATAAAAAAATGTTTGGTTTTACCTAATGGAATAAACAGGAGATAATGATGGTTAATAATGACTTAATAATGTTTTTGCATTCCCAAATATGGTGACATAGTTTGTTGAAGCCTAGTGCCAAAAAAAAAAACCTGGATAGGTACCTTTTTATGGTTTTATTTTGATGGTGATATGTTCCCCTTGATGTATGTTGATTTTCAGAAAATCGTTGAAATCCCTTCACTGATTTAAAGGCCATCGATATGCAAGAATTAAGTGCCATTCTGAAAATAAGTGGGTGGGGTAATTCAATTTTAACATTTTGCATTTCGGCAACTATTTGTTCCGAGTCAATTTTTTTAAGTGATTTTCAATCACAGTACAATTATTTTCAACATTCATGTAATAAAAATGTTTGGTTTTACCTAATGGAATAAACAGGAGATAATGATGGTTAACTATGGCTTAATAATGTTTTTGCATTCCCAAATATGGTGACATAGTTTGTTGAAGCCTAGCGCCAAAAAAAGCCTGGATAGGTACCTTTTTTAAGGTTTTATTGTGATGGTGATATGTTTCCCTTGATGTATGTTGATTTTCAGAAAATCGTTGAAATCCCTTCACTGATTTAAAGGTCATCGATATGCATGAATTAAGTGCCATTCTGAAAATAAGTGGGTGGGGTAATTCAATTTTAACATTTTGCATTTCGGCAACTATTTGTTCCGAGTCAATTTTTTTAGTGATTTTCAATCACAGTACCATTATTTTCAACATTTATGTAATAAAAAATGATTGGTTTTACCTAATGGAATAAACAGGAGATAATGATGGTAAACTATGACTTAATAATGTTTTTGCATTCCCAAATATGGTGACATAGTTTGTTGAAGCCTAGCGCCAAAAAAAGCCTGGATAGGTACCTTTTTTAAGGTTTTATTTTGATGGTGATATGTTCCCCTTGATATATGTTGATTTTCAGAAAATCGTTGAAATCTGAACACAACGTAGCAGACATCCTTAAGTCAATGCTACACAGAAAATATTAACTTTAAAAAAATCTTTGCAAGTGTGGATAAGGGAATTCTAATATGATTCAATTTAAGTTTATGTAAATCAAATATTCCCTTTACATGGGGCCAAATTTACCCAAGGAACATTATCTTAACAAACTTGGTACTGGACTAATTGATGCCACATAGTGTGGGCCATACACATACATGTATCTAGCATCTGGGCCTTGCAGTCATGGTCCAGAAAAATTTACTAAGTTTCTCCCGTTGCTGCTATGACACCCATATTTTTGCATGGAATGGAATTCTTTAGATTCCTTTTGTAAATAACTATCCAAGAAATATCCATGCAAAGGTTTATCAATGTAGTTAGAGGGGAAAATGTCATTTCAACAGACAGAATAAGCTAGATCCCTCATGTTGATGACTAACTACATCTCACTCTGAGCGTAAGATCCTATCACCTGAAAATTTACATCACGCAAACCTACCCTTTATAGAAAGAATCGTCTTCTTTTCCTTTGACAAGCTCATCATAGATATACTTATCTGGCACTGACAACAGACCCTGAAATAAACGTCAAGTTGATGAGGTATTGTGGCTATGCAATACGAAGTCCCCTACAGGTTTGAAGCAATCTTTCAAGACGGTCGCACACATTTATGGTATGGTAAATGTAAACAATGTTAGTGAACTATGTTTGCACTTTAAGTGTTGGATAATACAATAAATATGCAAAGTTTTAACAAAATTGGTCCATGCAAGTGGAAGATACAGACTGGAAACAAAAATGCAAATGGACAGACAGAAAGATGGACAGATAGGTTGATGGACTGAACAAACCAAACCTAAATATTGTCCCTAAACCGGTCATATAACTGGTATGGGACTAATAAACAGTGTCATATCATGTGTACATCCTAACAATGCACCATTACACCATCATTCCTAAGAAGGGTGCAGTGCTATCCTCCCACAGACTCCCATCCTCCACAAGAAACTACCAACTTCCTCACATTAAGAGTTACGCCAGTGGTGGGACTCAAAGTTACGGCCCTTATATGAAATCTCAAGAACTTAATATGTGCTAACCAAACTGCAATATTTTCTGAAAACAACAAACGCTCATGTCAGCAAAAAATATATGTAGTACTACATTCACAGTACATTGCCAGTAGCAATAATCATAAAATAGTCCATAGAACTTCTCTAATAGATCAATAATAAGTGTCAATACTATGGACATTTCATTGAAATGAATTTTATAACAGTAAAAATCACTTTAACTCTTTGAATTTAAACTAAGGTTGCAAGTTAGTGTTTTGCTATATTCTGACCATCCTTTAAGTTAAAAAGTTTATTTGCAGTTGTTCCACCAAACAAACCCAATTTTTTCACCCTAAACAAAAACATTTTATGGTGAATATTGTATAAAAAATAGCTCTAATAGAAAAATTCTGCCCATGGTAATAACACTGGATAGGGCCATTGCAAACAATCCTTCTTGTAAGGTTGGCCTTGAGTATACTTTACCTTGAGAATAATGACAATTGGTGCGAAGAATAGCTCCTGGCTGTAGAAGAAACATAACTGTGCTGTTCCATTATTTAGATAGTGTAACACCATATTCTGAAGTGAAAAGAAAGCCCTAATGTAAAAGAACTGAAGTGCATTTTATCTAAATCAACAGAAAATAGTATCAACTTGACCTTTGACATTGTTGATCTAAATAAGAAAGTATTTCCTCTTGAGCAAAAAAGGCGAGAACCCTCATGAAATGAAGAGTTGAAAAAACAAAAATGACAGATGAATGGCATGAGACCTATCACTATCTAAAACATGGCAGGTTCTCCAGAAAGCCATCAACTCAACTCCATATGTTGTCTTCCTTGAAAATAGTATATAATTATGTAGTGTTTTTTCATGGTGGAAAAAAATAAATTATTTGCTAGATATTGACCTGTTTTCATATTCTTGTATTGGCTCAGGCCCCTCTCCTTTCCTTCTACAATTAAGTCCTGCAGGTGCTGCTCCCCTTTCCTTCTTCACTTAAGCTTTGGCTGGGCCTCCACCCATTTACTTCTACACTAGTGTTCGGGCTGGGCGTCCACCCATTTACTTCTACACCAATGTTTGGCTCAAGCTCCCCCCTTTCTTTCTATACCAATGTTTGGGCTTGTGCCCCTACCCTTTCCTTTCATACCAAAGTTTTATTTCAGACTCTAAGCTTTATTACAAACCAAACTTTAAGCTGTAGTCCTCTCTATTTTCCTTCTATACCTTTATTTCATACACAAGTTTCAGGTGTTTCACTTTTCTTAAGCTATAGGTTCAGGCTGTGGCCACTCCACTTCTCTTCCATACAATAGTTTAAGCCTTGACTATAAAGTTTCTAACCTCAACGAGGGCCATAATTTGCAGTAATTCAGTCAAGAGTTAGCTAACTTACTGTTGCTGTATGGTCAGTGCGTACAGATCTCATCATTACACCATAGTCAGAAAACATGGCACCTCTCTTTCTCCAGCCAGGACGTGTCAAACAGATAGGCTGAAATGGAAAAATATAAGTCTGTCTGATGCTCAAGGACATGATACACCAACTTTGCTACCTCTACTAAAATCAAAAAGGCCCATGAATATGGTAAAAATGGTCACAGTCTAAGTTTTTCCCTTTACAATCACTACACTAGTCTACCAGATTGTTATGTCATACAGAGTAGAAATTTGAAACCAGTACCCCAAATAGTATAGTATGAGGAGATGGATACACAAGACTTCTTCTCTATACACAAAGTCAAAAGGGAAAACAATGGGCTATAATTCTGGTAGAAATGGACATGGTCAAAATTCCTTTCCACAGGAATACTGCCACATCAATGTTGTTTATGTATAAAGTAAATAATGAGTCTGATTCACAAGACATTTTAGGTATCTATATACTTAGAAGTACACACAAATAACATTATCTCTGTATGTCCCCGCATTTGTTTTGTCATAAAAATACAGTAAACTCCACTTGTAACAATATCGCTTGTAGCAATATACCGCTTGTATCAACGCTGTGGTTGAAGCCCCGACTCGGGCCTTATATTTTTCAATTACTTTCATTCCAGATGTTACGATATCGCATGTAGCAATATTTCAGATGTAGCCATGCATTTCTCATGTCCCGAATGCATTGTTTTCCGGTTTAATGAGATAATTATGGTTTGCGAGACGGTGTTAAAAATATTTGTCAATGAGTAAATATTTCTACTGGTACTTGACTCACCTTTTAAATAATATGTACATGTGTACATGTATTTTCGTACAGTACATGAAAAAATCAAGGAGTCTCTTAGTCAAAAGAGAAAACTTATAGATTTCGAATCTAATAATAAAATCTGTAAAGTTGATAATGGACTTCGAAAAAAGAAAGACATTGCTGCTGATTATGGAATTAAAACAAGTAACACTCAATGACATGTGAAAGAGGCTTTATAATATCAAGTGGTTAAAAATGTGATACAACAGAGTATTTCACTATATTGGACGTTTTTGCAAAATATGTCATGAAAATGACACACATTTATCTATACATACATGTGTATAAACATGAAATTAATCGCATATATTAAGTTGTGCCCCTTTTAATATAGCACCCTTTACCTACTTTCAGTTTCGGCCGATTCCAAAAATCAACTGGGGGTGTAACGATATCCGAACGTAACGATATTTGGATGTAACGATATAAATTCTGCTCTCCCCTGAATATCGTAACGATTATAAGCCGAGTTTACTGTTACATAGTAACAGAAAACATGTAATCAGACCTTCTTCAATTTGAGCATGTTAAACAAACAGGCAGGAATTGTAAAATATGATATCCAGTCTAGCTGACATTGCAGTAATACTCACAAAATTTCTCCTTGGTAAGATAATCATTCTGACTAGACGTTCTATACCATTGGCAATAAAGTATCCGCCCATTTCCTGCAATATAGTATGTATAGTTACATATCGTATCAATTAAACATTGGCATTACTTGTTTTCTGTGTAAGTATAAAATAATTATTCTATAGATATGTGAGTTTGATTAAGCGCGCTTTTAAGGGGGTGTGAATTGTAGAAAAAATAATAGTCAAGCAATTTTGAACTACATGACTGTAGAAACAAGAAATGTTTCTAAAACATGTTCCGCCCTGATGGCAGCCAATTAGTTGTATTGCAATAAAAGTGATCATGACCTTAGCCTGTTGACCTCAAAATCAATAGGGGTCATATACTAGTCAT
The DNA here is from genome assembly GCA_022818135.1 of Saxidomus purpurata. NCBI lineage: Eukaryota > Metazoa > Mollusca > Bivalvia > Venerida > Veneridae > Saxidomus > Saxidomus purpurata. The sequence goes on from JAFMSR010000013.1 coordinate 27,687,345, forward strand.
GACTTACCAGCCTACCAATTTTGAGGACACTAGGCCAAAGCATTCTCTAATTAAGTCACCCTCATCTTGACCTTTCATCCATTGACCTGGAAATCAATAGGGTTCATCTACTTGCCATGACCAACAAACCTACAAAATCTGAGAAAGGCCAGAACATTCTCTAGTTATGGAGTGGACATTTTCTCGGTTTGCTCTACCGACAGACCCACGGACTGACATGTGCAAATCAATTTACTCCTCCGCCTTCGTTGGAAGTCATAATAAACATTTATAATGATTAGAACGAATAAATGAAAAAGTACCAATCAAAGTACTTTTATTACCAGTTTACAACTCTACTCCATTTTAGCAACTGCCTGTTAAAGTCAGATGCAATAAACCCCTTTAATCACTGGTATAATAGACCTTCTAATTTTCAATGGACACACCTAACCAATAATAATACAGTTACTATATAAACTGAAAAAATGGACAACCCCATTTTAGAAAGTTCAAACAAACTTACCTCAGCCTCCTCTCCATGTTTGATCAGTTGTTTAGGTGTCATTTTGTGCAGATTACATAGTACACTCTACAATGTAGTAAACATATCACATGAAGCCCTAGTCAACAGAACTTAACAGCAACCCATGATCTCTCTACTTAGTTTTAGCAACCAAACTTCCCTAATTGCCTGTTGAAGATCTGTGCAATAAACCCCTTTAACCACTGGTATTATAGACCTTAAAAAGCCTCAACTTGTCAATAAAAACACCAATCCAAATCATTTATTCCCCACCAAAATAAACCTTTTGATCATTTAAGTTAGAAACCTGAACTATTCAACCATGAAGGTCACAGTCTGTACAATAAACGGAACTTTTACCTTGACCATGATTGGTATCTGACCAAGAACTTTAGATATCGGAGGTCCAACCTGTCCATTGACTGTGAATCCAATCTGCACCTGTACTGCTCCTTTGTAGCTCGAACCTCTGGATCGACACTGTAAAAATTACAAAACATAGTTAAATATTATTTCAAGTCGTACTGAACACATCTCATAAATACTCAATTCTTCTTGGCTGATAGCTTACAAGTACAAGCAGACCTGGAAAATGGTGTGTAGTCTTGTTCAGAAGATAAGGTACAACAGTTTCTCAAAATAGCATCTGGAGTTAGAAAAGACTATATCTATATTACAATGCATAGCATTACTGTAAATCACATTGAATTCAGGAGACAAAAAGTTTGCAACGTTTATCTCGGAGTCAATTCAAAAGTATGTGTAGACCTGAAAAATGGTGTGTAGACCTGCACAGATTTAGACGTTTTTTCTGTAACATTTTCGCATGATTTTCACAACTCTTTATTAGGTAAACGATATAATAATTTTAGACTAATGTTTCTGTCAATACATGTACATGTTTTTCGGACCTGTGAAAAAATTATATTGACCTTGAACTTCATCCACGGTCAATATCACTTTTAACAGGTCCGCAAAACTACATGTATGTATTGACCTCAAAATTAGTCTATAATTGTATAATAATTTAGTCACCTCAGCTGGGTACACTTTTGTAGTCCTGCATACTGCTTTCTCATGCACTTTGGGACTGTTGATAATTATATCCTGAAAGTCAGAAGTGAAACAAAATATAGAAATCCAATATTTGTATTTGCTTTTTGTGCCAGATGAGCTAAAAACAAGACATACATCAACAAGTTGGCCACAAACCTGGTTTATCAGTCAGGGGTGTAACTTGTATAAGTTATTTTGAAAATAACTTCTATAAGTGATATTTGTTCATAGAATTACTTCCCTTTGCTGAAAGAATTAACTCCCTTGAAAGTTGAGGTGACCAAAATAATGAGAATATCTGAAAATAACGTATACAGGTTGCAAATCAACATTTCAGTTTTTCTTGAGTTTCTTCATTTCTAGCAAATTACCTCTGCAAATACCTTTAGATAAGAGAAAGAAATGCAGGTTCAATCTTTATAGCTGACAGTGATGACTTTTCAATTAGACATAATGGATTTATTGCCAAAATTGTCTAACATATAACCTGAAAAATGTCCTACTTCAAAGCCCTTGCTAAGAAGGTTTTGTTGGTGCATAATATATTTTATTTCATAATCTTGAAGTTCAATGATCAAAGAAATAGGAAAAAAATGTGTAACTCCCCAGAAAATGTGTATCCTTGTGAAAAAATGATGTTAAATCTTTGTACTGTTTGGATGAAAATCACTTCAATAAGTGATCATGACTGAAAATAACTTAAAGAAGTGATTGAGTGATGAATAAAAGAAAAAAATAATTTGTAGAAGTTATCTAAAATAACACTAAAATAACTTAAACAAGTTACACCCCCGACTGTTTATTGTTAGTTTATGATTACCAATACATTCCATTATTGTAATAATTTGACCTTCAATACCTTGCTGCCAATGTAACTACACGACTATCGGGCTGCACTAAGCAATCAATATCCGATTTCTACTAGTCCCATTGAAGGACTCTGAAAGTAGTTGATAAATTTGTTACTGTTACCTGTTTAAGGAACTAATTTGTTTTTCTTTAAACCAACTATAATTACCTGTAATGTTAATGCTACTCTGTCACCATTTGGCAAGGAAAACTCAACTGGTATTGAATTCTGTAAGGAAAGAAAAAGCACAAATTTGAGTACACAAAAAGATACACCTCAGTGTAAGTATATTACAAACACAATTTTGTTGACTTGTTGGTATAAACTAGAAAACCATAATCATCAAACAAAGAGTCAACAGCTATCTATGGTAATTTAATTGTTTAATACCCCTGAATACTATTGGTAATTTTCAAGTAACTGCCATATATGTGCATGATAGTAACCTTGCATGTAAAAGTAACCAAAGATTCCAACTTCATCAAGGGCCATAATTTGTAGTAATTCAGTCAGCACTTATCTAACCAGATTGTTTGATACCCCTGAAGACTATATTCAAGCTTTGAATGAGTTGTGCGAGTGTTTTTCTGAGATGTGTGCATGATAGTACCTAGCATATAAAACTATAACCAGATTTTCTACGTCAAACAAGGGCCATAACAAATTCATACAAGAATTATCTTGAATGTCAGACACCCTGATGAATTTAATGAAGTTTCAAATCAATCCCATCAGTGGTTACTGAAATATGTGTTTTATAGTACTTTGCATAAAAAGCTTTAACCAAAAAAGTTCAACAAGGGTCATAATTTGTAAATTACATTTTTTTTTTGTAATTCAGTTCAAGGGTAATATAACTTGATTGTTTGAGACCCCTGAACAAAATGTTTCAAATTTTTAGCAGTGGTAACTAAGATAATATGCCTGATAGTAGCTTGCAAATAAAACTTTAACCAAATTTACCTTGCATGCTAAACTTTAACCAGACAAAGTCCATAATTTGAAATAGCCTGTCTAGAGTTGTCTAACTTGTCTGATAACCCTGATCACTTCTGTTAAGTTTCAAATCAATCCCATAAGTGTCCATAATAGTAGCAGCTTCCATCCAAAACTTTAACCAAAGCTGACACAGACATGATATACCAACCATGTTAATCAACTGATTGATAATACTGCAGTTGTATTGAAAGTAAATAATACAATTTCCACATTCTCCACTCAAGTAGCTTGATCCGTCATTATCATACTAATTGAAAACAAAATTAGCCCAAATTTCTACAATGGACTAGTCCATAGTACAATTAGTTGTTCAAAGGGGTGCTCTTTGAAAATTTATTGCCTGAATATCAAATGAACAGTGCAGATCCTGATCAGACTGCACAGAATCACATGCTGCAGTCAGTGTCAGGAAGGGGTTAACAAATCAAGCAAAAAACTGACACAGATTTTATTAATTTTATTCATATTTGTTTTGTATATTACAATAAAACAAGGAAGTAAAAATAGATAGTAAAATGTTGCTATATCAAGATCATGTGATACTTTCAGTTACATATTGTCATTTCACTAAACGTCATCGTAGAGTAAACACCCAGAGACAGAAAATGCATCCATTGACGTTTATCATATGCCTCGTTGTCTTGGCAACATATTTCGACAATAATGCAAAAGTTTTGGGAGATACAAGGTGTGAAAATCTGGATAAAACAACACTTACATGTAACACTATTCCAGAAGACATACCAGATGGTATTTACAATGTTCAAATTGTGTTTAACTTCACAAATGATGTTGAAAATATGTCTTTTGCATCATTAAACTGGAGCAAAGTAAGAAAGCTGAGATTAGTTATTGATTTACCTGAACAGGCAAATATTTTAGTTCTTGGGGACAGATCTTTCATAGGCTTAAATAGCCTTCAGGAACTGGGTCTGCATTTTGAAAATGGACTTAACTTCTCAAAAAATGCATTAGCTGGACTACACAATGTGAAAACCCTTGATATGACAGGGTGTTCTAGAATATACTGGAAGAATTTCTTACAAGCTCTAAATGGATCAGACAAGCTCCCTAATTTAAGTAAACTTGTGTTATCACGCTGGAAGAATTACTTTTCAGTTCCAACTTTAGACAAAGAGTTCGGAGAAGTGCTACAGGTCAAAAAGATTGCAACTATAGATATAAGCATGACACAAGTACAGGAGTTCATAGTAGATGTGGTGTTAAAGTTTAAGCACTTCCAGGCTTTAAATGCATCATATGCAACATTTAGCATGATAAGTCATATGCAAACTTTATCTCCAGATGACTATAAGCATGTCAAGATGCTAGATTTTGCACATTCAATCTTGCCCTTTGCCAAATTTTTTGGTATTTTCGCTTTTTCTAGAAAATTAAAAATCTCTAACATTTATGGAAGTCTTGACACTCCTGATATATGTACTATATTTTCACCAGAAACAGTCAACGCCAGTAACATTATTGGAATAGGAACTTCAGTATGGATAGAAAACTGTACACTTCCAATCACCAAGAACACGCTATGGAACGTCAAGACATTAATACTCAAACAAAATAATTTGATACGATTAAATGTTCATGTCTTATGTGAAAATTTTACATTATCCTCTATCAAAATATTGGATTTGTCAGACAACAAAATGGAATTTTTACATCCAACTTTTTTATCATGTATGCCTAACATCGTTCAAGTAGACCTGTCGAAAAACAACCTATCTAAAATGGTTACAGAAAATACAACTGTGTTTGAAGGCCTGTTTTGGGGGCTAAAAAACTTGAAAGTTCTTACTTTGTCCGAAAACAAACTGCATTATATTCCAACAAAACTTTTTCAAGAGAACGGTTACATTGAGGTCATTGACCTATCCAATAACCGTCTTGATCAGGTGACCTTCACCATCAATAACTTTGACAAACTGGAAGTTCTAGACTTACACAGCAATAATATTCACATTCTGGATTCCTTCTCTACCGCAAATTTGGACACAATCAAAAACAACAATCATTCCAAAAACCTAGTGATTTTAAAGTCAAATTCAATTTCATGTTCTGAATGTGTGTCAAAACATTTCCTTCAGTGGCTCTTACAGACACACGTACTTGACACAGCTTCTCAAAACCTCAAATGTTTGGATGAAAATAGTAGATTCAGAGACATAAATAAAGGCACTATAGAAATGGTTAACAAAATATGTGTACGGAAAAGTATTATGATTTCCACGACCGTTTCAAGTGTGGTTACCATTCTCTTGGTTTCTTCCTGTGCAACAATAATATACAAAAGAAGAAGAGACAAACAGAAATTGCAGAAGAGAAAAAACATTATAGAACTTGTAAGAGAAGGAGAAGGTCCATTTAAGTTTCCCGCTTTCCTACTATACAGTCCAGATGATAAGAATATTGTCTTTGAAGAGAATATTGTCATTGGTGAAAATGTTGACATGGGTGAGAATATTGCTTTGGTTGAGAATATTGACATTGGTGAGAATATTGTCATGAAAAGCATTTTTCAACAATTAAATGAAAATCTCCAGCAACTGTTTAGTACAGACCAAGATAGAGATCTAGTATGCACTGGTAATTGTGAAGTTACACCTGGACATCCTGAACTAGTAGAAACAGACAAACAACTAGATACCTCTTCTGTTGTAATTATCTTTGTTTCAAATAACTTCTGTACCTGTCAAATGAGTCAAGTTCTAATTGATGGATTGAGGACTGATAAAAAGCCTTTCTTACTTTTCTTCATTGATGTGGACCCTAACCTCACAACACCAACAATTAAAAAAATGTATCAAAGAAATGGTGGAGTTCTCTTTACAACTGAAAATGGCAGGCTTATTCCAAATACATCATGGAAAAATATCTGCTCATCTATTCTTGATATTATAGTTCGTAGTTCTGCACAGCAACCATGTCCATTGTCAAGAGAGGGTAATCAAGGCCCTTGACTTGGAATCACTAAACAATGGTTTGAGTCCAATAAAGACCTGGCTCTTCAGGCGAGATCGTTGGGCAGATTTGTACCAAGGATGGATGTCTAGTACTGGTAGATTATACAGGAACAAATGGTTAGGTAAAAACTACCTAACTATAAATAACTTCTGCCGATGACTTTTTTCTACAGTCTTAATTGTTATTGGATGAAATGCATAATTATTATTTACACTTTTCAATTCTCAAGTTATCAATACTAGTGTTGTTGTACTCATTTTTCAAAATCTTGTTGTTGTTGTACTCAATCATATCTAACCAGTTTTTTTTAGACAAAATACAAATGTTACACCAAACATCTTCTTTTGATTGATGTTATGTTACTAATGGAATTTCAGCTGTATTTTTTGCTACTCCTTCTCATGGGGAACTATAATGACCACTACCGATATCACAAAAATCAAGGGAATTAAGTCAAATTACATGTGTCATCACGGTGTCTACAGAGTTACCCATCTTTTATCGATATTTGCGAGCGTGTGTGATTTACGGGGCCATAAAACCAGTCACGTGTAACTGCGCCTGCCAAACTGGAAAAATCAATATATCGTTGTTTTTTTAACCTAGATTATTTATAGCTTAAGGGAGATGTGAAAGTTGAAATGTTACTAATTTAGGTAAAATTTAGGTATTGTGTTTTTTCTTCTGACTATTATATACCGAACGATATCACCTTATTTTCAATAAAAAAAAAATATGAATAAAATTTAAATTTTAAATTTTAAATATCATTTAAAACGTGTTTATAAAATTTAATGAATTTGATCATATCTAATGTAAAATGAAGTGCGTTGAAAATACGAATCCAGTGATACTAGTAATAATAATTGTTGACAATAGTAACAGATCGAGGAACTCAAAAAGCTGTTACACTCGTTGTTCTTGACATATTTGAATGAATCAAAATGTGTTCATTGGAGAACTTAAATTGTCGACTGACCTCTTGCACGCTGCGTTATTTTGTTTGTTCATGTCAACAAATACCTTATGAAAAATTTAATGATGGACATGGAATTCAAGAACATGCGTGCACGGCAAATCAATTGTTATTGGGGCATGGGAAAGACACGATGCTTTTTTTAAATGTAGGCAACTTTAAATGTCATCCTTTACTAAGTTTGGGTCATTTCCAATTTAAAAGTTTGCCACATATCAATGATTTGTTTATATACATTTTTTCACACTAAAAGTTACACTGTTAAAGGAGAAAACAAAATTTAAAAACAAATTCATTTCTTCGGAAAGCTTTAAAAGACAAAACATACGCGAATTTAGACTGCATCTGTATTGTGCAAACAAAAGTGGATCTTCAAGACATTCCCTTTCTACACTACTTCATAAAATGACATTTTCACCTTCCTATCAAATGAAATCAATTGGCGCTGGGGTCAAAGAATAGTGAAAACCACTGTTTCAATTTAGACATGTATAAAATATGTCTCTGTCCAAGTGATTGAAAAAGAGAAAAAAAAACATAAATAGTTTTTTTTAAACATTTTACAAACTTTAAAATTACGTGAATGATAATAGTATTATTAATAAAGCATACGGGTCTTGTATATAATATGATGAAAAGTTATATAAATTATCATTGTATAGTTCTAGAACTCAGCAAAATATATTCGTTTCATAGACATATTTTTTCTTTTGAATCGGTATATGAAGCATAAAACAAAACCCAATATACAGCTTAAAGTATTTTATTACGGGTCATTATAAATGTTACGTAATGTCCGGCCATAAAACACTATAACCGAGCAGACGGGTCGATCATTTGGAAGTGTTCGAGCGCGACAGTTGGAAAAATAAAATATACATATACACGTTTCAAAAAACAAAAAAACGAACATGTTTTATTATTCCTTTTTTATTAAAATGATATCACAATGTTTTATTCTGTTCCGTTCGGGATCGTAAAAAGTTATTATAGCGTATGCGCTACGCTTTTGTTTTTAGTAAAACTGGCACATTTTGCGCGTTTTACTATAATGAAATGACAGTTGTGGTTTTAAATTTAAAACATGCAAAATTAATGAAGTCTCAAAAAAGGCAGAAATCATTAAAAAGGGGAAATGTTGTATGTGATTATGCCTCTATGATTATTAAATAACTTCATTAGTTTAAATTTCATCACTAAAGTAGTTAATTATAAACATGTATAGTAAATCACAGGTGTGTATTAGCCTTGTATGTGACACTCTGCTACATGTTTGAGCGGTTCAGTGGTCTAGTGGTTAACACTCTGGACTGGTATCCAAAGGTCGCAAGTTCGACCCCGCACCTCTATTAACAAAACTAATGATCTTACGGATGAGACCTAAGACCGAGATGTATTGGTGCTGTACATCGGGCATGTTAAATAACGAGGGACTGTCTCTTGAACGGGACGCGTTCTGTATCATGCACTATCCCCCGAAAACTAAAACAACTTTAAAACTCTTCTGGAGGCGTTGGTAATATGGATTATCCAACTATACAATAAATACATACATGCGACATGCTGGAATCTTATATAGCCGGGCCGCGGCTGTATATAATTTAATTAACTTGTGTAAAAAATACTTCTTATCAAAAAAATTATATACTGTAAAATGTTTATAAAAGCTTCAGAGGGTACAGACCGATATATTATACAACACTGCGTATGCAAGAAACGCGTGTCCGTGAAACAAAGACAGGAAATTACTTTACCCGCAGGCAATATCCGGATAATAGATAGGTAAAATGATTAAGGGTCATAAAACTGATCCACTTTAACCCCATTCAAGTGTAAAGATTATTTGAATCGTTGTCAATTTGTAATATCAATTTAGATGATTATATCTCAGTCTTCGAAATTAGCAGTGGTCCGCTGGCCCGAGGCCACTAGATTTTCTTATTGGCCAGTAAAAACTGCAATAGCACAAGTCCGACTGGCTTGTGGATTTTCAGGGACTGGATAAGTCTTGTATTTTCATACGAAAAACGTACATAATTGATGTCACATAAACCAGGAAATTATTCTTTTTATTTTTTCCTATACATCACAAGTCTCGGCAATCAAAAACAGTCGTCTATTGGCTAACATATGAAAGTAGATGGAGCGTGGTTACAAATCTCGGCGATTTCGCCGTCAGTCAAAACTCGATTGTCGTCTAATATATGAAAGAAGGCGGAGCAATTTTTTTATTAAAACTATTTAGACATTCAGGACATGCGAGGTCGCGAAAATATGTGACAAACGGAGTACAGCGTACTTTTGAGCTGATGTAGGCTAGGAAAGAAGATAATTTTAGAATATTAAAAATATACAATATATGACCTGAACCCTATGACCTGTGGCTCAAGCCTAAAAATTCTCACCTTGACTGTTGAAAATTTGATTTTGACCCTTGAAAATTTAGGCCACAGTGTCAAAGGCCTTTGAGTTTCAAAGTCTACTGGACACCCTTTTTATTTTTTGGGCCAGTGAAAATGCTTTCTGGCCAGTAACAGTCAAGGCAGTGCTGGCCCGAATGGCTTGTGGATTTCATATCCAAAAATCATACACTGATATCTATTTATCCTTATTATGATGCATTTGCTTTACTTATAACTGTTAATGAAACATGTAATTCAATTCCATTTACAAGTACCGTGTGAAGAATAAGAGTAACAATCGCGTTGAAAACAGTCTTACGTTATTTTAATGAAAAGACGTGAACAATAATTGACAATATACATTGAACAAGTAATATCACCTGTGCCCTGATGACACTACCCCTACCCCTCTTACCCAAGGTGCGATCCGGTCACAAGGTTTTGTTTGAATTCATAACTATTATAACACTTGTATAAGTTCAATAATTATGCTTTCAACGACAATGTACTTAATTTTTTATTCATATGTTTTATGAAGTTGTATTTGGGATACGAATCAGTTAATTAGTTTTATAAACATGCCCTTGGTAATATTCGTGAAAAATAGTTATTAACGTTGATCAGGCGAATTAACTTTAAAAACATACTAAGTGACAAACTATTAGTATCGGCGTTAAAAGAATGTGCCTTACGTAAAATGCCGAGTACTGCCAAGCGGTAAATTCTTATTTAAACATAACAGGTTAGTTGAGTTAAACTTAAAAAGGACTGCAAATATATCCATTAAACATAATTATTTTTATATATCTAAAAAGTAAAATGAAATATCAAGACATCGTAATAGTGACATTTGTTCTGTTATTTTAGCAAAAAGGTGAAAATTTGAATTAAAGTGCAATATTTGCACCTAAACTGGCATTGTTTCGCGTTTCCACTATAATTCAATGCCCGTAAAAACGGTCGGTAATGGTTTTTAAACGTAAAAAGGACCATTGATTTAATACTTTAGATTGACAAAAAAATATTCATGAAATGGCAGACAAATTAAACTAACATTTGTGATAATGACAATTTTTTTATGTTAAACAGAAAGAAAGTTATGACGAGTTATTTAATATCCTTCTTTACTCTTTGTAAAAACGCGTATCGGTTTTCCAATACACGATGGTTAAAATAGTTGGGGATGTTTGTTTGATTTTACATTGTGTTTCATCTTAAAGATAATTTTATTTTTATTTTTGTCTCATATAATCAGAATTATAGTAAATAAGTAATAGCTTGAGATACTCAAATAATAGTTTATACACTAGAGCTACTATAAACAAGCAAATAATTACTATTAAAGATTCACACCAGAGTGAGTAAAGTAAGTTTTTCTCGTCACATGTCAAAAATATAGATGCACATTTAGGGAAGAAATCATATTTAATCAGCAACTTTGAGTTGGAGGTGCCATGATGCAGTGGTGGCACCTTCCCATTAGTATTGGAGGGTCCTAGCTGGGTTTGATCCTCACCAGTGCCCAAGTAGTGGTAGTGTCTTTTGCTAAGACAGATAATTCCACATTCATTGCCTCTCACTCTATCTCTCTCTCTCTACATGAATGATTCCATCTGGAGTGAGTCACGTGAGCGATTTATATAAGATGTAACTTGTTATGCAATTGAGATTAGATAAATAAGTATAAATTACCTTCAAGTAACCATTGGTAAATAAGAAAAATAAACTAAATGCCCACGTGCATCATGTCGAGTCGCCAGCTGTCGAAAGGGCTAACTCCTTTCCAACTAGAGAACAGTCAAAATACACCTAAATATTGGATGTAACATGCATGTTGTACCACAGAAAAGTGGTCTCGATATTTCTCTAAGGCCAGTAATAAACAAGAGCTGTCCCTCACAAGTGACGAATGCCCCCGAAAGAGGTGCCTCACAGTCTGTGTCCTCTCCATGTGCTCAATAAATGTGCTATGTAATTTTAAAATCCTTCCATGCATGACAGAGTAATCATGCATACAGTATTCCATTACTTTAAATACTAAGTGTGACCTTGACCTTTGAAGTAGGGAGCTTGATGTGCTAGACATTTGTGCCAAGTTATTTTAAAATCCTTCAAAGCATAATAAAGTTATAGTCCGGACACAAATGTATGCATATATACAGGATTCCATTACCTATAAACTCTAAGTGTGACCTTGACCTTTGTGGTAGGGATGTGGGTCTTGCACGCGACACGTCGTCTTGATGTGCTAGACATTTGTGCCAAATTATTTTAAAATCCTTCAAGGCATGACAAAGTTACACTCCGGACACCAATGTGTACATATATGCATATATACAGGATTCCATTACCTTCAAACTCTAAGTGTGACCTTGACCTTTGAGCTAGGGACGTGGGTCTTGCACGCGACACGTCGTCTTGATGTGCTAGACATTTGTGCCAAGTTATTTTAAAATCCTTCAATGCATGACAAAGTTACAGTCCGGACACGAATGTGTGCATATATGCATATATAGAGGAATCCATTACCTTCAAACTCTAAGTGTGACCTTGACCTTTGAGCTAGGGATGTGGGTCTTGCACACGACACGTCGTCTTGATGTGCTAGACATGTGTGCCTACTTATTTTAAAATCCTTCAATGCATGACAAAGTTACAGTCCGGACACGAATGTGTGCATATATAGCGGATTCCATAACCTTCATACTCCAAGTGTGACCTTCACCTTTGAGGTAGGGATGTGGGTCTTGCACGCGACACGTCGTCTTGATGTGCTAGACATGTGTGCCAAGTTATTTTAAAATCCTTCAATGCATGACAGAGTCACAGTCCGGACACGAATTTGTAAGTGGGGACGCACAGACAGACAGACGGACGGACGGTTGGACAGACGGACGGTGCAATTTTAATATGCCACCCTTCGGGGGCATAAAAAGTTACAATATAGGCCATTTATAGTAACAACAAAGGGATGTAATTCTAAAAACAACGGTAGATCATGGTGGTGAACATTTGTGCCAAGTTACATCAAAATCCCTCCGTGCATGAAGAAGAAATCCTCCGAACAAAGATATTCTTGAATTTGACCTTTAACCTCTAAGTGTGACCTTGACCTTAGACCTAGGGACCTGGTTCTTGCGCATGACACTCCGTCTCATCATGGTAAACATTTGTACCAATTTATTTAAGAATCCCTTGATCCATGGATAAGTTACAGCCCGGACAAGCAAAACTAAGACGGACACAATGACGCACGCACGCACATACACTGTGTCTGCCTGTTGGTGGCCAATGAGTCTGCCTGTTAGCAGCCAGTATGTCTGCCTGTGAGCATGCAGATCATGATCAGTGAATACCCGGTACATTCTGATTGGCATCCATTTGAACATTTAATCGTACTGTCCAAGGATTCAAAAGATTGACACATGCAATGTCATTTTAGAAATTAATGGTCAGAACTAAAAGTCAAAACTTTCAAGTTTATTAACTAAATCATTGTAGAAAACACATTAACATGTCTCTACAAAAGAAAGAAACTTTAACCTTTCACAACATCAAATTCAAAGAGATTCAATTTCAAACTTCCCTTTTAAATTTTGGGGGGTTTCCAGCAAGTCATACTTCAAGAAGACCAAGACTGCCCTATATCCCTTGTCTGAGTTAACAGAGAACATCTGTCACCTGAATCGGCTGTAATGTCCACTGGAGTGTAACACATTGGTCCATCAAATTAATAAACCTGTGGAATTAGGTTAAAATTGACCCTGTGGTGTAGGAAGAGAGGCCAACTGATAAAGGTTTTATGTTCAGCCCTGAGGATTCGTTGATGACTTAAAACAGACCACAGACAATTGTGCAATACCTGTGGGATTTTTTTTAATGGTTATTGCAAGGATGCTACCCAGCAAGTTTGGTGACATTCCAACCATACTGGGTCATGAGAGGTACATTTCATATATCTTTCTACTACTAGTATTAAATTTTACAGTGGCCCCTTTATGCAGTATCCCAGATTTACAGTGGTCCCTATATGCAGTATATCTGATGGTCACTAACCATGGCCCATGCATATCTAGGCATGGTACCAATCACTTCTGGGAAGTATCAATGAATTGTGACCAGGGATTTTGAGATTAAGAGCAGACAAGATTTTACTCTCTCAAGCCCCTGTGACCTTGAACTTTATTCAAGAGACCAAAAACATAGACCATGTACAAGTAGGCATACTACTCGCATTACTCGGGAAAGGAATATGCGCATGCGAAGTGGAATAACTCAAGCATTATTAAACGGTTTAACCTGAATCTCTAATCTAGTCTACCATCTTGAACCCTAGTCAACTCAAGATTAACTGGGCGTTACACAGGTCAAGTAGATTAGAGATTATGCGCATGCACATTGGTTTAAATCGACCTGTTCGGGTTAGAACTCTGGTTACTCTAGTTACCCGAGTAACTAATCTAAAAATGGTTGAGAAGAAGCCATATAAAGATTTTTCTATTTTTAGTAGTAGTGGCCACTGCAGACAATGGACTGGAACAATATCATGTGACATACACGTCTTTCATAAGAGGTCAATACAAGGTAGGATGCTACATAGTACAGTCGGACCTGTCTTAAGCGACCACACAGGGGAAGCTGAAATGGTGGTCTCTTAAGAGAGCACATTATTATCAAAGACACTTTCAAGAAAAATAAATTACTACTGTTACACAATTTATCAAGTACATGTACAGTAGTGTATTAAGATAGGTTTTTGACAAATAAAAATTGAAAGTGTATTATACTTTCCCGAAAATCTAAAAAAATCTAAGTTTAGATTTAATATTGAATAGCCAAAGGCCCATAACAGATTAACTTGGCTATGTTTTTCTGGCACTTTTGATTGACAATCACCGACGATTTGTATGTTTTTTTAAGTTGGTCGCTTAGTAACAGGTAAATGTAATTAATGGAAAGAAAAATGAATGGTCGCTGGTCTCGTTTTACAGGAGGTCCCTGAACTCAGGTACATTATTGCTTGAAATCGCAAAAGGAGGAAGTTAAAGTGGTAGTATTATGTGTTATGTTGCTGATGGATGCCATACAATGCTTTTGCTCAGATGAGCTTAAAATTAAGTTAGGTGTAATATGTAATATGAGGTATGTGCATTTATTACCTGAAGTTAGTTTTTTCACTTACCGTGTTTACCATACACATCCAAAGAAACAAGGAAGTCGTTACTAAGTTACCACTGATATATATAAAATAATTCTTTGAAGGTGAAATTACAAAACATGACTCATGTGACACAATAGTCTTAATATCATTCATTGTTTACAACAAAAAACGTCTGTAAAATGATTATGATATCATTAAAAAAACTATAATATCATCTTATTTGTATGATAAATCTTCCAGTAATTTAACCGTAATTTCACTAAATTTCTTTAAGGAGCACTCCCTACATCTAGCAGATTATATTCTTGAAACTTAGATTATGTGTTTAATGAACGTAAAAGAATATATAACAAGTGACAGGAAATTGTCACAAAACCAGGTTTTCTTTTACCAGTCTGCTGGCTGAGCGCAAATGTGTTTTTAAAGTCAGTAGATATACATAATGTGAAAAAGAAACAAAGGTCTTCTTCTATATATTACATGTGTAAAAAAAGCAAGGGCCATAATTCTGGCAAAATTGATCCAAACACAAAACCCTGATAATATGCACGAGGGCACTTGATGACAACAGTTGTGTGAGAGTTTGGTTTAAATATCTTGAGAAATGTAGGAGGAAGTGGGCACATGACAGTATTCTTCTATATATAACATATGTGGAAAAAAAGCAAAGGGCCATAATTTAGGCAAAAATTATAAAATAAAAAATAAATAAAAAAACTTGCTCTGTATGGCGTTTGAACCGCTGATCTCATGAGAAATTTTGTCATCTTACTGTAACAGAATACTCCAAAGCAGGGATCAGGAAATTTTGAAATCTCAATCGGTCCGGACAAGCCGAGGGTACATCGTCAACCCCCCCCCATAAAAAATCACAAAAACGTAAAAAAAAAAAAAAAAAAAAAAATTGTTATTTATATATTTTTCAACCAGCTTTCCATTGTTGTGCATGATCATGGAACGGTAAAAGTATTTCATTCCCTCCTTTTGATTCCAAAATGTTTCCAAAAACGAAAATGTTTATCTTCTTACATTATTGATTGGTAAATCTCACGAGTCGATAAAATGAATGCGCCGTTCACGTGGAGCGTTCCATTTTCTAAGGGATAAACTTTACATCGTTTTCGCCATAAAAAAATAAGAAACGGAATTTCTAAGTAATAAGAAAAATATCGAGCCAGTTTTCATAAATAAATATAATAATTTCCATGTGATTTTATCATTGAAAGTGTGTTCAATTTCGATTAGAACTGATTACGTTCAAAGTCACCCCCACAAAGTTTTGTAATAATCCATGCTATTAAATTTTTGTCGTATGGTTTCGTTTTGAATATTTTTTATGTTCTCGGGTCGCCAGTCCGATTAACATTATATGTCGGCTTGCCCTTCCGACTTTCGGAAACATTGACTACCGGTTGCCAGTCCGGTTATTTGTTTCTTTCGGGTTCCCGTTATTATTCTCCCGATTTGCCATTTCGGTCATTTGATTTTTTGAACATCGCAAATATGTTGCGTTGTGCTATTTCAACAATAATTCGAAAGGCATTTCAAAGTGTAGGTAATGATTAGCGGTCTAAAGACAATCGGTCCGGCATAAAGTCAATCGGAGCTGCTAACACATTAATAAAATCCTTTAATCAATAACGTGTTAGCGACGCCCGAGGTATTGTAGAATTGGAGGTAAAGACTGCAGCGGGTTATTATCATGACACGTTTCTTGGGGTATTAGATAGGTGCTAATAACACAGATGATATGTGTAATTACACAAGCAACTTCTTTTGTCATATTTGAGCGATTTTATGGCTTTTTAAAAAAAAATCTCGGACCGATTTTTAAGCAACTTTTGGTTACGTGAATCGGTCCAGCAAGTTGAAAATCGGTCCAGACCGGCAAATTTTCGGTTTTCCTGATCCCTGCTCCAAAGTATACAGGACTGGTAATCTATTCTAAAAATAGACAGTAATAACAGAGTATTCTCCCTTTTATAATAACAGAGTATTCTCCCTTTTATATATATTTAAGTAAGGAGACACAACATTGCTAACGGACGGACGGACAGACGACCAGGGGCAGAACGTTATATATTCAAAATTCTTTAGTTCACAATTATAGTTCTGTGAAAGTTTGGTTGAAATCCCTTGAGAAATGTAGGAGTTGCACACAGAACAGTATTTCTCTATATAATATTACATTATGTGGAAAAAAAAAACGCCCATAATTCTGTCAAAAATGATCAAATCACAAAACCCCGACAATATGCGCCAGGGCACTTGGTGACAATAATTCTGTGAAAGTTTGGTTGAAATCCCTTGAGAAGTGTAGAAGGAGTTGCGCACAGAAGAATTACATATGTGAAAAAAAACAAAGGGCCATAATTCTGTCAAAAATGACCAAATCACAAAACCCGGAAAATATGCACCAGGGCACTTCATGACAATACTTCTGTGAAAGTTTGGTTGAAATCCGTTGAGAAATGTAGGAGTTGCGCACAGAAGAATTACATATGTGAAAAAAAACAAAGGGCCATAATTCTGTCAAAAATGACCAAATCACAAAACCCCGACAATATGCGCCAGGGCACTTCATGACAATACTTCTGTGAAAGTTTGGTTGAAATCCGTTGAGAAATGTAGGAGGAGTTGCGCACAGAAGAAATTGTTTACGCCCGCCCGCCCGCCCGCCGACATACCCCAATCTAATAACCAGGATTTTTCCTTCGGAAAACCTGGTTAAAAACAATTTCAAAGAAGATCCTATGGCGAAAAATGCCTCATTTTACCACAATTAATCAATATAGAGGCTTTCTGTTATAAATCGCATCCACCCATTAATTGTAGAACAACAACTCTACATAGATTATTGAATGGTTTACAGTATTGCAGTATATTTTAAACCGCTGATTAATTGATAATGACTGGGAATGCATTGCTGAAACTTTAGGCTGAGTTATAATACTTCTATTATTTATGTTTTGGGGGTTAGTTAGTTTGATATCATTAATTATAGGGTATGTCCCTTTAAACAGATTTTTTCATCTTTCAATTTGGAAAGTTCCAGCAATTTTTAAAACCGGCTGCTCAGTGAGCAGTCTTCTAGCAATATCCCTTCCCAATTATCTAGAAGTCCCAATCAGGTTAACTAGGCATATGCACCCACTTATAAGTCTCTGCCAAATTTAACCCATGCCAACTTGGACTTCTTTAAGTACTTCTTTTGCCCATATACCATAGTCCTGTGGAATAGGTTACCCCGGCATATTGCAACCCTGCCTGATCTTAAATCATTCAGTCAGGCAATGGCCCGACCAAGTTATCAATAATTATACAGCAGTAAAACTTATTTTTTAAAATCAATAGTGGTCAACTTCTAGTCATGACCAATGTATCTAGAAAGTTGAGGACACTTGGCCAAAGCTTTCTCTTTTTATTGATCGGATCAATAAGCCTACCTTTGACCCAAAAATCAATAAGGGTTATCCACTGGTCATAATCAATAAGCCTCTAAAGTTATATCATCCTTCTACCAACTGTTCTTCAGTTATTGATAGGAAACCATTTTTTCATTCAAAGTCCTTATGACCTTAACCTTTGATCTTCTGACCCCAAAATCAATAGGTGTCTTCCACTAGCCACAACCAAAAAAGCCTACAAAGTTACAGGATCTTACTAGGACTACTGATTCCTCAGTTATTGATCTGAAACCATTTATGATGGACAGAAACACATCCATGGCATAAAACAATATGTCTCCTCTAAAGTAAGGGGGTAGAGGGAAGCATTGACCAAGGAAGCTGATTTGACTTAAAGTTTGGAATTCTTGCTAAAGGAAGGTATACACCATCCCTTTTTTCTTGAGGTTTAACATCAAGATAAATAGTTTTTATTAAGTTATTTACAAGCCGGCAACTTTGCAAGCCGTTTACCAAACCATCATTGCCGAGAAGGACCAATAGAAGACCCCTATCCTCCATAAGAAACTGCTAACTTTCTCACTGTGACACATTCACATTTCCAGCAGCGAAACTACAGCAGTATACATGTAAGTTCATTTTGGACTTTATTTTCTAATTTAGTCCTACTGGCATTTCTGCACAAACATGACAAAACATGAAAAGTACTTGATGTTCTGAGAATGGGTTGGGCGGCAGTGGAATGTACATCATTCAATACCATCTATAAACAAAGCACATTCAGAAATTCAGATTTGTACAGAAAATCAGCATACTTTAGGGTTTTGTTCTGTTTGATCCTTGAAACAACGGTAGCTGTCAATAATTTTAAAACATTGGAACAGATAAACACTTTATAACTAGATGCCCACGTGCAACATGTCGAGCCCACCATATGTCAAAAGGGCTAACTCCTTACCAAGTAGAGATGGGTCAAAATACACCTAAATATTGGATGTAACATGCATGTTGTACCACAGAAAAGTGGTCTCAATTTTTCTCTACGGCCAGTAATAAAAAAGTTACAATATAAGCTATTTATAGTAACAACAAAGGGAAGTAATTCTAAAAACAAGGGAAGTCCATGGTGGTGAACATTTGTACAAATTAACATCAAAATCCCTCCATGCATGAAGAAGAAATGCTCCAGACAAAGATATTCTTGACTTTGAACTTTAACCTCTAAGTGTGACCTTGACCTTAGACCTAGGGACCTGGTTCTTGCGCATGACACTCCGTCTCATGATGGTGAACATTTGTGCCAAGTTAAATTAAAATCCCTCCATGCATGAAAAAGATATGCTCCGGACAAAGTCATTCTTGAATTTAACCTTTAACCTCCAAGTGTGACCTTGACCTTAGACCTAGGGACCTTGTTCTTGCGCATGACACTCCGTCTCATGATGGTGAACATTTGTGCCACGTTAAATTAAAATCCCTCCATGCATGAAAAAGATATGCTCCGGACAAAGTCATTCTTGAATTTAACCTTTAACCTCCAAGTGTGACCTTGACCTTAGACCTAGGGACCTGGTTCTTGTGCATGACACTCCGTCTCATGATGGTTAACATTTGTGCCAAGTAACATCAAAATCCCTCCATGCATGAAAAAGATATGGTCCGGACAAAATCGGACAGACAGACGCACGGACGCACGCACACACACCGAACCGCCAAAAGTTGTGACTAAGTCGAGCTCACCGCAAGCGGGCTCGACAAAACTACCTTGTTGGTGTAAATATTTTTGCATAAGGACGTTATGTGCAAGTTTGAATACATAATTTTTATTCAAATACAGTAAACTCCTCTTGGGAGCATTTAAATTTGTTCCTTATATCTGGTATTTGTTATGTCCATATAACATTTCATATAAGGTAAAAAATGAAAACAAAAGCCCTGTCTAAAATAACATTGACACTAAAATAAATTAAACAAGTTACACCCCTGACTGATAAGGTTATGTGACTACTGTCCTACTATAAACATAAAAGTGTCAACACTTTACACTTAGATTCGGCTGCAGCACTTGTTGCATACAGATATCTAAATATCCTTCATAAACGTTTTTGTTAGAAATGACAGACATGAAATGGCCAACATGTAAACAAACAGCTGTTTTCTAGGTTATGAGACTTTACGTGAGACTTCGTCATCAGAGGTTTATGATTGGATGATCATAATACTTTCCGTAAATAATTGTCCTGGTAATTTTCCAAAGATACTAAATTAGTTTGTACATGAAAGTGCCGAACGTCGGTAAATTCCCAACAATTAACACCTGAAGACAAAAGGATAGGCGATAACCCTAATGAGCTTTAACTCCTCCATGCCTATATGGGACATTAAAATCATCTTAAAAGCGGTCAGTTTGCACAGAAATTATCTGTTTGTACATAAATGGTCACCTAATATGAACAAAAGACAGATTTTTGGTCGCTTATTATTGGTCGCGTTAGACAAAAGTCGCTTAATGCAATAGCAAAACAGTGTAAAAATGCT